>OX459099.1:11165378-11172878 GCA_949775045.1 Metridium senile | reverse complement strand
TATTGTTCTGTTGAAATCTCAACCTGTTAAAAAAAAAACTCGCTCTCTAATCAAAGTCTTTTGTTACTTCTCACCTACAATAGAGTACAAACATTAAAAGCGTGTAACATAAATAGTACTAAATTTTATGCTAATTCTATTGTTTTCTTTAGTTTAATTAGCACTATTTAGTACTAATTAGTACTACTTGTTTTACGGGTATAATATGTGAAGTCATTTAACCCGAGAAATAGATTTTAGACTAATATATATACACCGGCTTAGCAGTCTCTAATTCCATTGTTTTCTTTCGTGTCTATTTGACTATAGAGTACAAATATTCCTAATGGCTATTCTGTTCTTAATTATAACAAAATATTGCTGAGTTCTGCAGTTGGAAATTCAAATTTTTACCGTCAACCGCCGTCAACCGCCACATATTCTAGAACAAAACCGCCGTCAACCGCCACATATTCTAGAACAAAATCGCCGTCAACCGCCACATATTCTAGAACAAAACCGCCGTCAACCGCCACATATTCTAAAACAAATCCGCCGTCAACCACCACATATTCTATAGGTAAATTCATTGGAGGACGAGGGAATTCCACGTTGAATTTCACGAGAGAAATCAATATCGCATGAATCGCGGAGTCCGCGGAGCGTCATTTACACGAGCAATTTTTCCTTGACAAGTATCCTTGACAATTTTCATTGCTCGTGTAGACGATCAGCAAGTTTTCCTTGACAATTTTAAATTGACAAGGTTTCCTTGCTCGTGTAGATGATGAACAAGTTTTCCTTGACAATTTTAGGTTGTGCCTGCAATGCCTTGCAATCAGCGGAGTACTAACAAAATATTGGTTGCAGTCCCTTGTCGAGTAAAAAACAAAATGGCGTTTACTTTGACTGATCGTGCGAAAAGACTGGGAACTAATCTCATTAATATTCCTTGCCACATTTTCCTTGTTGTCCGTCTACACGAGCAAATTTCATCCTTGACAATTTTTCCTTGTCAAGGAAAAATTGTTCATTTTACTCCATCTACACGACCAATTTTTCCTTGTCAAGAAAAACACATATTCTAGAACAAAACCGCCGTCAACCGCCACATATTCTAGAACAAAATCGCCGTCAACCGCCACATATTCTAGAACAAAACCGCCGTCAACCGCCACATATTCTAAAACAAATCCGCCGTCAACCACCACATATTCTATAGGTAAATTCATTGGAGGACGAGGGAATTCCACGTTGAATTTCACGAGAGAAATCAATATCGCATGAATCGCGGAGTCCGCGGAGCGTCATTTACACGAGCAATTTTTCCTTGACAAGTATCCTTGACAATTTTCATTGCTCGTGTAGACGATCAGCAAGTTTTCCTTGACAATTTTAAATTGACAAGGTTTCCTTGCTCGTGTAGATGATGAACAAGTTTTCCTTGACAATTTTAGGTTGTGCCTGCAATGCCTTGCAATCAGCGGAGTACTAACAAAATATTGGTTGCAGTCCCTTGTCGAGTAAAAAACAAAATGGCGTTTACTTTGACTGATCGTGCGAAAAGACTGGGAACTAATCTCATTAATATTCCTTGCCACATTTTCCTTGTTGTCCGTCTACACGAGCAAATTTCATCCTTGACAATTTTTCCTTGTCAAGGAAAAATTGTTCATTTTACTCCATCTACACGACCAATTTTTCCTTGTCAAGAAAAACACATATTCTAGAACAAAACCGCCGTCAACCGCCACATATTCTAGAACAAAATCGCCGTCAACCGCCACATATTCTAGAACAAAACCGCCGTCAACCGCCACATATTCTAAAACAAATCCGCCGTCAACCACCACATATTCTATAGGTAAATTCATTGGAGGACGAGGGAATTCCACGTTGAATTTCACGAGAGAAATCAATATCGCATGAATCGCGGAGTCCGCGGAGCGTCATTTACACGAGCAATTTTTCCTTGACAAGTATCCTTGACAATTTTCATTGCTCGTGTAGACGATCAGCAAGTTTTCCTTGACAATTTTAAATTGACAAGGTTTCCTTGCTCGTGTAGATGATGAACAAGTTTTCCTTGACAATTTTAGGTTGTGCCTGCAATGCCTTGCAATCAGCGGAGTACTAACAAAATATTGGTTGCAGTCCCTTGTCGAGTAAAAAACAAAATGGCGTTTACTTTGACTGATCGTGCGAAAAGACTGGGAACTAATCTCATTAATATTCCTTGCCACATTTTCCTTGTTGTCCGTCTACACGAGCAAATTTCATCCTTGACAATTTTTCCTTGTCAAGGAAAAATTGTTCATTTTACTCCATCTACACGACCAATTTTTCCTTGTCAAGAAAAACACATATTCTAGAACAAAACCGCCGTCAACCGCCACATATTCTAGAACAAAATCGCCGTCAACCGCCACATATTCTAGAACAAAACCGCCGTCAACCGCCACATATTCTAAAACAAATCCGCCGTCAACCACCACATATTCTATAGGTAAATTCATTGGAGGACGAGGGAATTCCACGTTGAATTTCACGAGAGAAATCAATATCGCATGAATCGCGGAGTCCGCGGAGCGTCATTTACACGAGCAATTTTTCCTTGACAAGTATCCTTGACAATTTTCATTGCTCGTGTAGACGATCAGCAAGTTTTCCTTGACAATTTTAAATTGACAAGGTTTCCTTGCTCGTGTAGATGATGAACAAGTTTTCCTTGACAATTTTAGGTTGTGCCTGCAATGCCTTGCAATCAGCGGAGTACTAACAAAATATTGGTTGCAGTCCCTTGTCGAGTAAAAAACAAAATGGCGTTTACTTTGACTGATCGTGCGAAAAGACTGGGAACTAATCTCATTAATATTCCTTGCCACATTTTCCTTGTTGTCCGTCTACACGAGCAAATTTCATCCTTGACAATTTTTCCTTGTCAAGGAAAAATTGTTCATTTTACTCCATCTACACGACCAATTTTTCCTTGTCAAGAAAAACACATATTCTAGAACAAAACCGCCGTCAACCGCCACATATTCTAGAACAAAATCGCCGTCAACCGCCACATATTCTAGAACAAAACCGCCGTCAACCGCCACATATTCTAAAACAAATCCGCCGTCAACCACCACATATTCTATAGGTAAATTCATTGGAGGACGAGGGAATTCCACGTTGAATTTCACGAGAGAAATCAATATCGCATGAATCGCGGAGTCCGCGGAGCGTCATTTACACGAGCAATTTTTCCTTGACAAGTATCCTTGACAATTTTCATTGCTCGTGTAGACGATCAGCAAGTTTTCCTTGACAATTTTAAATTGACAAGGTTTCCTTGCTCGTGTAGATGATGAACAAGTTTTCCTTGACAATTTTAGGTTGTGCCTGCAATGCCTTGCAATCAGCGGAGTACTAACAAAATATTGGTTGCAGTCCCTTGTCGAGTAAAAAACAAAATGGCGTTTACTTTGACTGATCGTGCGAAAAGACTGGGAACTAATCTCATTAATATTCCTTGCCACATTTTCCTTGTTGTCCGTCTACACGAGCAAATTTCATCCTTGACAATTTTTCCTTGTCAAGGAAAAATTGTTCATTTTACTCCATCTACACGACCAATTTTTCCTTGTCAAGAAAAACTTGTCAAGGAAAAATTGCTCGTGTAAACGCCGCTGAAAAGATTAGCTTATTCTTTGTAATTACGTCTTTTTGTTACTGTTGTTGTTGTTTGTAACAATCAATGTGTAGCACTTAGAACAGATTTGTATTTGCGCTTTATAAATAAAAATTATTATTATTATTAAATATTATACCCGTGAAACAAGTAGTACTAATTAGTACTAAATAGTGCTAATTAAACAATAGAAAACAATAGAATTAGCATAAAATATTTAGTACTATTTATGTTGCACGCTTTTAGAGTGAAGTCATTTAACCCGTGAAATAGATATCAGACTAATACACCTTAGCCTATTTGACTATTACACTTTAGATCACGGGTTAAATGCCTCCACTCTAATATTTGTACTCTATTACACCTTGACTATTTAATTTTGTTTCACGGGTTAAATGTATTTACTCTAATGGTATTGTTTTCAAGATTGCATACGGTATTTCTGATACGACCATGTGGTTGGATGACAACATGTTGGCTTTTCCTTGTCAAGGAAAAATAGTCAAGGATGAAATTTGCTCGTGTAGACGGACAACAAGGAAAATGTGGCAAGGAATATTAATGAGATTAGTTCCCAGTCTGTTCGCACGATCAGTCAAAGTAAACGCCATTTTGTTTCTTACTCGACAGGGGACTGGAACCAATATTTTGTTAGTACTCCGCTGATTGCAAGGCATTGCGGGCACAACCTAAACTTGTCAAGGAAAACTTGTTCATCATCTACACGAGCAAGGAAACCTTGTCAATTTAAAATTGTCAAGGAAAACTTGCTGATCGTCTACACGAGCATTGAAAATTGTCAAGGATACTTGCTCGTGTAAACGACGCTTTACTAATTAACAACTAGCTAGAGTAAAGACATTAAACCCGTGAAACAAAACTAAATAGTGAAGGTGTAACTGAGTCAAATAGACAAAAATTAAGAAAACAATGGAATCAAAGACTGCTAAAGGCCTGTTTACAGTGCGAATCAAAAAACCGTGGGCACTTAGAAATATCTTAGAAATCGTTTATGATTCGTTGAACAACTCAGAAACAACTACATCAACGCAAGAAGTTTACGATTTCTAAAATATTTCTGGGTGCCCACGGTTTTTCGATTCGCACTGTAAACGGGCCCAGCATGCTGGACAATGTTGGTATGTTGGGCCCGTTTAATCGGGGCTTAAGGTGTATTAGTCTAATATCTATTACACGGGTTAAATGACTTCACTCTAGCAACAAATAACTTTGGTGATATTTCACGGACATAGTGTCTGCACTCTAGTTGATTCTGACAAGTGAAGACAATATTAAACAGCTAAATACCTCTTGTACGTCTGCATACGCCTCTTCCATAAATGTTTTATATTCCTTGATTTTGTTCAATTCAACCTGCATGTCCCTTTTACTTTGTCTTGCTCTTTCTAGATTGTCTTTGCACTTAGTAAGCTGCTTCCACGCCATCCAAACAGCCAGCACTAACAACAGTACAGTAACGTATTAGTAGACCGTTAAAATAGCGTTTCCAACTACTGAAGTCTAGGGCGTAATGGATGAAGATAATGACAATAAATTATACACCTAATTGCAAGAACGTTGTCCTGACTTTTGTTATTTAGTAGGAAAGGGATTACAGTGAGGATACTCGAACCGTGAACAGTTTGACTTTTTTGTTACTTTTTTCGACCCACATCCCTTGAGCGCATAGATTAGAAATATGATTTATTATGAACACTTAGTGTATTTGGACTCGCTGCTTCATTTTTAGAGGTTTTGAAGCAGTAGAAGGTCCAGAAAATAATAACGTGAAAAAAGTCAAGTGTTCACGGTTCGAGTATCCTCACTGTAACTAAAAGACAAAAGAAGAACACACAAGCTCAAGGAATAACAAAAGAAAGAGCACAGCTTCAGTGATCTTCTTTTGTCTTTTAATTAATTTCTTTCCCACTAAATTACAAAAGTCAGGACAACTTTCTTGCAATTAGGTGTAATGATAATAACGATCTATAACGATAATGATAATGGTGACGATAATGGTGATTATGATAACGATAATATTATTACAGTGCGACTCGCCGTACCGTAGTCACTTACAAAAACTTTTGATGAATTTTTGACATTTTTTTCAACTTAATCGGACTAATTATAGACATCAAATTATCTTAAGTCTCCGCCTCTCATATAAACTTGTACCTGCCTGATTTGGTCTGATTGAGATGAAAAAATGTCAAAATAATACGGATTAATAATAACATTACTAATACATTGTATGTATAATACCAACATGTTATATTTACCTGTTCCTCCAAGTTTTACAAGACCCTTCAAACCGCTCTTAGCCAATCCCATCAGCTTCTTGGCATTTTTGAATCTTGGAAGTGCCTGGCTAGCTAGCTTTGATAGTTTTTTTCCAATGGCTTCACGTCCTCTACCAAGAATTCCTGATGAACCGATCTTCTTCAATGCATTTATAGCTTTCTGCGATGTGGGTTTTAGAAATTTTATCTTGAATTTGTCTGCAAGCTAATTTAACACAAACCACTTTAACATAATGGTGAATCGGAATACATATTTTTTTTCTAAAATCCTTAAACATTTGCTTTTAAAATAAAAGAGGTTATCTTCATCGACAAAATAATCGATTTTAAATGGCTAACAAACATAGATGTATAGGTTTTTGTTGTAATTTATGCAAACAGTATTGGCCAATCAGGACATGCACGAGTATCTACATCAGTCAACAATCAGCTGTATTTTTTCGATAAAGTGTGGCCAAAACCTTACTTTTGATATTTTTTTTCCAACAAATGTATTCTTTATGTGTTTTTTCCAGATATTTTTGAAAGCTGGAACAGCCAGTGACATTCCCGTGAATCCAAGTGTCATTGCGTTATCTAGATCGTCAGAAAACTTCGTGACAACGTCTGCGGCATCAACGACTTCGCGAGAGGCATTGACTTTTTCAAAGAATCTCTGAAAGAGATAAGAGGTTGAATATCTGTAAATCTTTTGATAAAGACTTTATCCATGAATAAAGTAAAAATGCTGCTGTGGAATAGAGCGCAAACACAATATCCTTGAAATAAAATATAAATGCTACTGTGGAATAGAGCGCAAACACAATATCCATGAAATAAAATACAAATGCTACTGTGGAATAGAGCGCAAACACAATATCCTTGAAATAAAATATAAATGCTACTGTGGAATAGAGCGCAAACACAATATCCATGAAATAAAATATAAATGCTACTGTGGAATAGAGCGCAAACACAATATCCATGAAATAAAATATAAATGCTACTGTGGAATAGAGCGCAAACACAATATCCATGAAATAAAATATAAATGCTACTGTGGAATAGAGCGCAAACACAATATCCTTGAAATAAAATATAAATGCTACTGTGGAATAGAGCGCAAACACAATATCCATGAAATAAAATACAAATGCTACTGTGGAATAGAGCGCAAACACAATATCCTTGAAATAAAATATAAATGCTACTGTGGAATAGAGCGCAAACACAATATCCATGAAATAAAATATAAATGCTACTGTGGAATAGAGCGCAAACACAATATCCTTGAAATAAAATATAAATGCTACTGTAGAATAGAGCGCAAACACAATATCCTTGAAATAAAATATAAATGCTACTGTGGAATAGAGCGCAAACACAATATCCATAAATAAAGTAACAATGCTGCTGTGGAATAGAGCACAAACACAATATCCTTGAAATAAAATATAAATGCTACTGTGGAATAGAGCGCAAACACAATATCCTTGAAATAAAATATAAATGCTACTGTGGAATAGAGCGCAAACACAATATCCATGAAATAAAAGATAAATG
>OX459099.1:10995378-11160378 GCA_949775045.1 Metridium senile | reverse complement strand
TAAGAGCCTACTTAAAACCTTTCTCTTCAAGCAAGCATATCCTGTTTAATTAGTTAAGAGTGAACCATGGGGTATTTAGTAACTTTCACAGTTGTTTTTATTTATCTTTTTGTTGTTTTTAATTATTTCCATATATCGATACATTTTTATATCTCTGAACGATATGAAATTTAGTAACTTTGTTTATATTTATATTTATTTTCCTTTTTAAAACATTTTTATTAATTATATAGATTTAGCTTAGATTTCATTCCATGTACTGTATATAGAATTTTATCAATCATATTTTTTTTTTTTTTCCTTCTAAAATTGTAAAGCGGTGTTGAGCTTTTGTAATTGTCGCTATATAAAATAAAGTTATTATTATTATTATTATTAAATGGTTGATTTGCTAAAGATCTTTTTACGGTCACCTGCATATTGTAATTGATTTCTTGACATGCAATTATACAAATCATATTGTGATATTGTAACTAATATTGTTTTTTTTTTTAAATTACCGTAAATATTGCAGTGTGGTGGTATTTATTTGAAACAACAATCCATTGAATCGATACAGTATTCATTTAGCTTTTTCCTTCACACGAAGGCACCCTGGACACCATGCACTGACAACTGCTTATTCCAATTACTGTGGGCCCTATATAGTATGCTGAGACCTGGCTGTTGTGCCGGGAGACAATCCCTGGCTCTTTTCGAAGAGCGCAACAGGATATTTTACGCCCACCTTATATAGGAATTAGAGTGAAGGCAGACGGGACCTCCGGCTTTACGCCCTTATCCGGAAGACGAGGCACTGAGAGAGTAAAGTGTCTTGCCCAAAGATACAACGGAATCGCCCGGGTATATGGTCCTTTTTAAAAGATCGTTGTCGTAGCCGAAGCTTCCCTATCACCCCTACAACTTGGACAAAGAGTCCCCCAGGGGGAAGAAGGGTGAAAAACGCACCTTGATGTTCGGAATTGCTTTCGAACAAAAGACTAACTGAAGACTTTACTAATGGTTTCATATTATGTATTATGCGAATTTCTCTTGTATTTTGAACACAACTAATGTAACGTGTTAGGAAAATGTAAGCACTAACTTTCCACGAACTTTCTAAACTTTAAAGATTTACCAAACTCCGGTAAATTAAATCTCCAATGGTTTTATTGTAAACACGACCGTCTTCCGAGCATGCGCAGTGCGATTTTTACCCGTGTAAAAATACCCGTTGTCGGTCGTTTTGATTCAGTATATAACCGTACAAGATTATGCCACCGTCGTTTTTGAAAATTTATTCCTTTATATAATAAATAATCATCTATTACAAATCACGATTATAGCTAAAAGACGTTTAAAAAGAAACAACAACAAAGATCTAGAAAAGAAAACAATACAACGAAGCACAAAAATCATTGGTAACAATAATCAAAAACTTCCATCAGCAGATAACTTAATCAAGACGAAAAGTAGCCCGTTCGTCTTTGACTGCCTTCAAGATAATGTTTGCAGTCCTTTTAAAAACTATTTCGAAAGATATGCTCATTCCAAAGCAACAAGGAACAATGGTTTATCTGTCAAATTACTACTCTAGTGAGACTAGAATTTGTCAAGAAAAGTTTCTATTACCAAGGAGCAAAGATTTTTAATGACTTGCCAATAGATCTTAGATCTACCAACTCTAGACTTATTTTTAAAAACAAATTAAGCGAACTTTATAATATATAGTTAATATAATCTACATATTTTTTAAAACTAATTTTTTTTAACAATAGTTTTGTATCATATCCATTTAATGTATTCTTAATATTTTAATGTATTTAATAGTTACTTTAAGTTGATTTTATTTTACAGGACCCCTTTGACAACAGTGTTTCTTTACACTGATGGGTCATCCTGTATAAATATTCGAATTTATTATTATTATTGTTACAAAACTAGAAAATAAACAACAACAAATTAAAACAAAACACAAAACATAAAAAAGAAAGACACATTAAGGAACTGAGTCCCTTTCACAGTTCCCTGCGCCATCTTCAAAGAGAGCCTGGCATTTGCATCAAAGAGAGACGTCGTTGAGCTTGTAATAATCAACGTTCGTCTCACTCCGGCCAACGCAAATTAAGCAAGGCCCGGCTACCATTCAAGATGGCGCAGGGAACTGCGAAGGGTAATATTAGATATATTGTAACCTGCAAAACATTCATAATAAAACATAAAAATCACCTGATTTGAAATCAAGCTACTTCAACAATGCCAATCAATCACATTTTAATTAAAATAACCACGATGCACTACATATTAGTTAATATACTATGAAATGATCAAGCGTCTGCTACATTCTGAAAAAGAAAGTATTAATATATGATTTCCTAATTATTCGAAAATGTCCCTCTATTTTTAAATGGGTCGAACTACAATTATCGACCCCAAAAACACGTTCTTTTTTTTCTTTTTTATTAATATCATGAAGTTTATTACTCAATTAGAAGTTTCTTAGTTATCTTGAGTAACATTTACTGCAGTAATATTTGTACAATTTTTGACCCAATTAATTTAGCTGTAAATATTTATAACTTTAAAGTTAAATAAAAACATTGTTGTTGTTTATTTCTTTCGCTTGTTTGGTTCCTAAGATCTTGGTATTTAGATTAAAACGAAAAAAAAAAAAACAATTTCACATTCATTATCACTGTTACGGGGTGGGCTCGGGGATATACGTATCTGATATGTCGCCATATCGCCCGTGGTTAACGTGTCGGGTATGCTGGTCGTATCTTTAGGTGTAAAAGTATCGGGTATGCTGGTCGTATCTCTCAGGGGTTAAAGTATCGGGTATGCTCGTCGTATCTCTCAGGGGTAAAAGTATCGGGTATGCTCGTCGTATCTCTCAGGGGTAAAAGTATCTGGTATGCTCGTCGTATCTCTCAGGTGCAAAAGTAACGGGTATGCACGTCGTATCTCTCAGGTGTAAAAGTATCGGGTATGCTCGTCGTATCTCTCAGTGGTAAAAGTATCGGGTATGCTCGTCGTATCTCTCAGGGGTAAAAGTATCGGGTATGCTGGTCGTATCTCTCAGGGGTAAAAGTATCGGGTATGTTCGTCGTATCTCTCAGGGGTAAAAGTATCGGGTATGCTCGTCGTATCTCTCAGGGGTAAAAGTATCGGGTATGCTGGTCGTATCTCTCAGGGGTAAAAGTATCTGGTATGCTCGTCGTATCTCTCAGGTGTAAAAGTAAAGGGTATGCTCGTCGTATCTCTCAGGTGTAAAAGTATCGGGTATGCTCGTCGTATCTCTCAGGGGTAAAAGTATTGGGTAAAAGTGTCGGGTATGCTCGTCATATCTCTCAGGGGTAAAAGTATCTGGTATGCTCGTCGTATCTCTCAGGTGTAAAAGTGTCGGGTATGTTCGTCGTATCTCTCAGGGGTAAAAGTATCGGGTATGCACGTCGTATCTCTCAGGGGTAAAAGTATCGGGTAAAAGTGTCAGGTATGCTCGTCGTATCTCTCAGGTGTAAAAGTATCGGGTATGCACGTCGTATCTCTCAGGTGTAAAAGTATCGGGTAAAAGTATGGGGTATGCTCGTCGTATCTCGTAGGGGTAAAAGTATCGGGTATGCTCCTCATAACTCTCAGGGGTAAATGTATCGGGTATGCTCCTCATATCTCTCAGGGGTAAATGTATCTGGTATGTTCCTCATATCTCTCAGGGGTAAATCTATCGGGTATGCTCGTCGTATCTCTCAGGGGTAAAAGTATCGGGTATGCTCGTCGTATCTCTTAGGGGTAAAAGTATCGGGTATGCTCGTCGTATCTCCCAGGGGTAAAAGTATCGGGTATGCTCCTCGTATCTCTCAGGGGTAAAAGTATCGGGTATGCTGGTCGTATCTCTCAGGGGTAAAAGTATCGGGTATGCTGGTCGTATCTCGTAGGGGTAAAAGAATCGGGTATGCTCGTCGTATCTCGTAGGGGTAAAAGTAACGGGTATGCTCGTCGTATCTCTCAGGGGTAAAAGTATCGGGTATGCTGGTCGTATCTCTTAGGGGTAAAAGTATCGGGTATGCTGGTCGTATCTCTCAGGGGTAAAAGTATCGGGTATGCTGGTCGTATCTCTCAGGGGTAAAAGTATCGGGTATTCTCGTAGTATCTCTCAGGGGTAAAAGTATCGGGTATTCTCGTCGTATCTCTCAGGGGTAAAAGTATCAGGTATGCTCGTCGTATCTCTCAGGTGAAAAAGTAACGGGTATGCACGTCGTATCTCTCAGGTGTAAAAGTATCGGGTATGCTCGTCGTATCTCTCAGGGGTAAAAGTATCGGGTATGCTCGTCGTATCTCTCAGGGGTAAAAGTATTGGGTATGCTCGTCGTATCTCTCAGGGGTAAAAGTATCGGGTATGCTGGTCGTATCTCTCAGGGGTAAAAGTATCTGGTATGCTCGTCGTATCTCTCAGGTGTAAAAGTAACGGGTATGCTCGTCGTATCTCTCAGGGGTAAAAGTATCGGGTATGCTGGTCGTATCTCTCAGGGGTAAAAGTATCTGGTATGCTCGTCGTATCTCTCAGGTGTAAAAGTAAAGGGTATGCTCGTCGTATCTCTCAGGTGTAAAAGTATTGGGTAAAAGTGTCGGGTATGCTCGTCATATCTCTCAGGGGTAAAAGTATCTGGTATGCTCGTCGTATCTCTCAGGTGTAAAAGTGTCGGGTATGTTCGTCGTATCTCTCAGGGGTAAAAGTATCGGGTATGCACGTCGTATCTCTCAGGGGTAAAAGTATCGGGTATGCTCGTCGTATCTCGTAGGGGTAAAAGTATCGGGTATGCTCGTCGTATCTCTCAGGGGTAAAAGTATCGGGTATGCTCGTCGTATCTCTCAGGGGTAAAAGTATCGGGTATGCTCGTCGTATCTCTCAGGGGTAAAAGTATCGGGTATGCTCGTTGTATCTCTCAGGGGTAAAAGTATCGGGTATGCTCGTCGTATCTCTCAGGGGTAAAAGTATCGGGTATGCTCGTCGTATCTCTCAGGGGTAAAAGTATCGGGTATGCTCGTCGTATCTCTCAGGGGTAAAAGTATTGGGTAAAAGTGTCGGGTATGCTCGTCATATCTCTCAGGGGTAAAAGTATCGGGTATGTATCGGGTATGCTCGTCATATCTCTCAGGGGTAAATGTATCTGGTATGCTGGTCGTATCTCTCAGGGGTAAAAGTATCGGGTATGCTCCTCATATTTCTCAGGGGTAAATGTATCGGGTATGCTCGTCATATCTCTCAGGGGTAAATGTATCTGGTATGCTGGTCGTATCTCTCAGGGGTAAAAGTATCGGGTATGCTCGTCGTATCTCTCAGGGGTAAAAGTATCGGGTATGCTCGTCGTATCTCGTAGGGGTAAAAGTATCGGGTATGCTCGTCGTATCTCGTAGGGGTAAAAGTATCGGGTATGCTCGTCGTATCTCTCAGGGGTAAAAGTATCGGGTATGCTCGTCGTATCTCTCAGGGGTAAAAGTATCGGGTATGCTCGTCGTATCTCGTAGGGTAAAAGTATCGGGTATGCTCGTCGTATCTCTCAGGGGTAAAAGTATCGGGTATGCTCGTCGTATCTCTCAGGGGTAAAAGTATTGGGTATGCTCGTCGTATCTCTCAGGGGTAAAAGTATCGGGTATGCTCGTCGTATCTCTCAGGGGTAAAAGTATCGGGTATGCTCGTCGTATCTCTCAGGGGTAAAAGTATCGGGTATGCTCGTCGTATCTCTCAGGGGTAAAAGTATTGGGTATGCTGGTCGTATCTCTCAGGGGTAAAAGTATCAGGTATGCTTGTCGTATCACGTCATTTTTGGTCATTTTTGCGCATTTTCATGGGCTATAGTCCATCTAAAATGTTCATTTTAAGACATTTTAAGACATTTTGCTTGGGCTATAGTCCATCCAAAATCTTCATTTTTTTTTCATTTTTGCGCATTTTGCATGGGCTATAGAAAATATATTTCAGAACTATCAAACTAATTACCAATTACGTAACTTTGAGAAAAAATATATCACTATCTAGACCAAAGACAGAATATTTAAAATGCAGCTTCAGCTACAGTGCTTTAAAGCTATGGAACGGATTGCCAGTTTCAATCAGGAATATTTGACAAACCGCACATAGGTTTTCTTTGTCTGTCCTGTCCTATTGATCATAGATGGCGTCAAAAAAAATGTTCAAAACTCAAGTGAAACCACAAGCGTAGCGAGTGGTTTCACTGCAAAGTTTTGAACATTTTTTCGCCATCTATGATCAATAACAGGACAGACCATGAAAAACTTTGTGTAATTTGTTTTTTACAACACAAAGCAAACAAGTTGAATGTCAGTTACATGTCACGCATCGAGCTATATGCTAGGACAAATCACATTTCGAAAACAATCAAATTCAATCACAAAAGAAGGCAGAAATTAAATATTCATTGAGAAATACCGATAACATTTTCTTTTCAAAAAGCTAAGTGAAGTTCTAACGCAGTAAAAGAACGACAAAAACGACCATAAAGCATTTTAGAATCAAAAACATGGACATGATGAAAAATACGATTAAAAACATTATCAAATTAAAAACACACAACTTTTTTTCGCTTTAAAATAAAAATAGCAAATAAAGTCATTCACACTAGCGCTATAGGAATGGTTTTCATCGAAAACATTTCTGGACATGTTTTTGTTGAAAAAAATTTCGACTAGCGACATTTGAAATTTTGACAAAAAAGTTGAAAAATTCAATAAAATACATATGACAAACAATCGATGCAAATATAGTGACATTTATTGCAATTTTCTACTTACATTAAGTCAATTTCCACTAGCATTCATAATCTCTCCATAAAAATGTTTTTATCGGACGTTTTTGGAGCAAAAAACCTTCGTGTAGATCACAAACTTTCCTTTGAACAAGTGTTGCGTGACACGACGACGTAATTTATTGTCAATAGCCAAAAATGACGCCATTCTATGTGTCTGTCATTTTTTGTCATTTTTCAGCATCCCAAATTGTCATTTTGGCTCATTTTTGAGCATTTTACCATTAAAATAATATAATCCATATACATAATCCATAATCCATATACATAATCCATAAACAATCGTCATTGCTGGTCAAATTTATGCAATTTAAATCCATCAAAATGTTATTAATTATCATTTTGGTCATTTTTTTGCGCATTTTGCTTGGGCTACAGTCCATCCAAAATCGTCATTTTGGTTCATTTTTGAGCATCCAAAATCGTCATTTTTGGGATTTTTGTGCATTTTCTATGGGCTATAGTCCATTCCAAATTGTCATTTTGGGTCATTTTTCAGCATCCCAAATCGTTATTGTGGCTCATTTTTGCGCATTTTCATGGGCTATAGTCCATCCAAAGTCGATATTTTAATTTTGGGTCATTTTTGGTCATTTTTGCGCATTTTGCATTGGCTATAGTCCATTCAAAATCTTAATTTTTGCGCATTTTTCTTGGGCTATAGTCCATCCAAAGTCGATATTTTGGGTCATTTTTGGTCATTTTTGCGCATTTTGCATTGGCTATAGTCCATCAAAATTGTCATTTTGTATCAGTTTTGGTCATTTCCCATGGGCTATAGTTATGTAGCAAATATAGTAATATTTTTTTACTTTTATTAAGTCATTTTGTTTTCTTTTAAAAATGACATACAAAACTCCCTACCCCGGTCATGCCGCTATTGACACGGTAACGTTTTCCCCTGGTGGTTTTTACTTGCTGATTAACTTGATCCCTTCAAAGTATTCACCGACATCTACGGTGGCCCACAAGGGTCACAGGATAACCAGAACTCGCGGCAAATGAACGCCGAGTCACGGCAAATGAACGCCGAGTCACGGCAAATGAACGTCGAGTCACGGCAAATGAACGCCGAGTCACGGCAAATGAACGCCGAGTCACGGCAAATGAACGTCGAGTCACGGCGAATAAACGTCGAGTCACGGCAAATGAACGCCGAGTCACGGCAAATGAACGTCGAGTCACGGCAAATGAACGCCGAGTCACGGCAAATGAACGCCGAGTCACGGCAAATGAACGCCGAAATGTCACGGCGGAAGTCTATTTTCACGGCGGAAGTCAGTTCTCACGGCGGAAGTGGTTTACCAACAAGCGGTTTCAGATGTCTGGGCATGCGCATACGAGAATGATTCACTTCCAAGATGGCTGACAACCAAAGGACTCACATTATACAGCTATTTAACTGTGGTTTTAGCTACGAAGATATTATAGGAATACTTTCAAAGTGTCATGGGATATACTTAAGCTTAAGTACGCTGAAAAGGCGCCTAAAAGACTATGGTTTGTCGAGAAAACATCTCGAATATGATCCGAATACCATACGAACAGCTATTACTAACATATTGGATGGTCCAAATTCGATCGTGGGATATCGGTCTGTTTGGCATAGTCTTCGAATGAAAGGCATCCACGTACCACGTGCAATAGTTATGGAAATGCTTAAAGAAATTGATCCGGATGGTGTGGAAACAAGGAAAGCTCATAGACTTAAAAGGAGAGTTTACCATAATCTGGGGCCAAACAGCGCCTGGCATACTGACGGATGCGATAAGCTTAAACTTTATGGCTTTCCTATCCATGCATGTATTGATGGCTTTAGCCGCAAAGTTATCTGGGTGTATGTAACTCGTTCAAATATCACATTCGTGCCAACACTTTTGTCAATGATTGTAGGTGGCTGTCCCAGAGAGATTGACACTGACCTTGGGACAGAAAATGGTACTTTAGCTGGAATACATTCATTCTTCATGAATGATCCAAACTCTCACAGATATGTTTCATCTCCACGAAATCAAAGAATAGAATGTTGGTGGAGCTTTCTCAGGAAAAATTGGACAACTTGGTGGATGAACCTTTTTAAAGACATGATAGAAAAAGGCAACCTCAACACAGCTGATGACCTCCACCTGGAGTGCCTTTGGTTTTGTTTTTCTGAATTGCTTCAAAATGATCTAGAAAGAGTGGGCAATTCTTGGAACACTCATTATATAAGAAAGTCTCATCATGATACCATAGCAGGAAGACCAGATGCAATTTTTCACATCCCTGAAAGATATGGGGGCATTGATAACTTACTAGTCCCTGTCTCAGAGCGTAATATCAGTTATGCCTATAGCCATCTTGTACAAAAGGATATGATCATGATGATGACTACACCAAGAATATTTTCATTACATAATTGACAGCCTTAACAAGAAAAAACCTGAACATTGGAGAGAGGCATTGCAATTGTATGGAGAATTACTAAACATTGCAATTAATGGATGCTAGTTTGAACACATTAAAAGACACACATACACTTTACTTTAAATAATCATTTTAATCTCAATAATCATATTTCAAAGTGCCTAGGAATTGTAAAACAGTCTTTTACGAGGCATATTGTAAAACATGGGCTGGACTTGCATGTTTATAAAGGTAGGGTATTTAGGGGAACAAGGGCACATGATAATAATGGCAACTTGTATATGGCAACTTTGTACAAGTTGTCCATTATCAATTTTAAAACACCATGAATCAGAAATGGAACTAGTATAACATGATATGGATGGCCAAATTGATGATGAGTTGAAAAATGCAGACAAAATGGTTTAATATCTTTAATATGTAAATTAAATGGAATAACAACTTTGTAATGTATGTTAATGTTTGCTAATTTATGCATCACGTGACTAGATACCTCGTGTAAGAATTATTACTTCAACAAAGACACAGTTCGCACTTACAGAACTTGTTGTGTAGTTTCTTTATTTAATACTTGTACACAGTACAATACATGACATGGTGTCAGAATAATGGAGCATCTCAAAAGCATTGGACCTCTTAGTCTCGAAGGCAATGTGTCAGAAAACTGGCGTCGATGGATTCAACGATGGAGACTCTATGTCGTTGCTAGCGGAGCAGACAAAAAACCCGAAGCAACGCAATGTGCGATATTTCTACACACCATAGGCCAAGATGCCATTGAAGTATACAATACTTTCGTCTTCACAGAAGCACAATCTAACAAAATCGATCATCTCATTCAGAAATTCGAGGAGCACTGCGCCTGGAAGAAAAATCTCACATTCGAGAGATACAAATTCAACACATGTGTCCAAGATGGCCGACCGTTTGACTCGTTTCTCGTTGATCTTGTCAATAAGTCGAAAACATGTGAGTTTGGTGAGCTAAAAAACTCACTCATCAAAGACAGGATTGTCTGTGGAATCGACAACAGAGAGTTGATAGAAAGACTTCTCAGAGATACGAAGTTAACAATGGATAAAGCGATTGAATTCATGCGAGCGGCGGAGACGAGCAAAACACACGCTAAAAGTCTAAACGAAAGTCAGCTAGAAGCATCTGCAATCAGCAAATCCAATAGTAAATCCTTCAAAAAATCAAACCCCTCAAGTACTACTAGTACAACAAAGCCACGAGTTAAAGCTGATCGACAAGATCAAAAACCAACGACAAAGCCATGCAAGCGATGTGCAACAAAACACGAAGTAAATAAGTGCCCAGCATACGGCAAAACGTGTTTCAAATGCCAAGGCAAAAACCACTTCGCAAATTGTTGCTTCACGAAAGATTCATCAAAAATACACACGGTGACACAAGATGAGACTGCTTTATTCATTGGAGAAATCCAAGATGAGAACTCTGAAAACTCTAATGAATTGTTTGTAAATCTCAAGATAAACGGGACTGACATCAAGTTCAAAGTCGACACTGGTGCACAGTGCAATGTCATTTCTCTAAACAAAATCAATGAACTTGACAACTCAACACAGATCACTTCAACATCAGCCAAATTAACCGCGTATGGAGGTGGAAATATTCCAATTAAAGGCAAATGTAAAATGGAAATCAACCACAAAGAAAACAAAGTCAAAGCTGATTTTTACATCGTGGATAAACCTGGTATCAAACCTATCATTGGCCTACCTACACTACAGGAATTGAAGTTAATCTCCTTCAATAATTTACATGAAATCAACAAAGATCACGACATTCTTGACAGCTACTCAGATGTATTCACTGGACTAGGTCTAGTCGATGGTGAATATCACATTGAATTAAAGGAAAACGTCACACCTGTGATTCATGCTTCAAGAAAAATTCCTCTAAGCCTACTTCCAAAGTTAAAAGAAACACTTGACAACCTTGAAAGTTCAGGCGTGGTAAGCAAAGTTGAGAAGCCCACAGACTGGGTGAATAGCCTCGTCATCGTAGAAAAGAAAGATGGATCGTTGAGACTGTGTTTAGATCCAAAGGATCTAAATAAAGCTATCAAGAGAGAATACTACAGTTCTCCAACAATCGAAGCCATATCTAGCAACTTAAGCGGCAAGAAAATATTCACAGTCATTGACATGAGCAACTGCTACTGGCACAAGAAGCTCGACGAAGAATCTTCCTTATTATGTACATACAACACCCCCTATGGTCGCTACAAGTTCAACCGCCTGCCCTTTGGTGTATGTTGTGCATCAGATGTAGCCCAAAGGATGGTAGATGAGCACTTCTCTGACGTACAAGGAGCATTAGCAGTCTACGACGACATCATAATATCAGGAAGAACATTAGAAGAACACGACGAAGCCCTTAAGCGAGTGTTAGAAAGAGCAAGAGAGAGAAACATCAAGTTTAACAAAGATAAAGTTCAACTCAGAACCTCACAAGTTAAATACCTGGGCCACATCATAACCTCAGATGGTTTCCAACCAGACCCAGCAAAGATTCAAGCTATCACTGATATTGCAAAGCCAACCTGTAAAGAAGACCTGCAAAGATTGCTTGGAATGGTTAATTATCTTTCACAGTATATTCCCAATGTTTCTGAAGTACTCGCTCCACTACGAGCCCTACTCCGACAAGATGTAGAATGGTCATGGTTACCCAATCATGACAACGCCCTTGACAAAGTCAAGCAAATCCTCTCAATGCAAGTAGTCCAGTACTACGGTTTTACGATGTCAACAAAGACATCACACTACAAGTTGACGCCTCTAAGAACGGCTTAGGAGCATGTCTTTTACAAGAAGGACACCCAGTGATATACGCATCTCGTTCACTTACACAGGCCGAGCAAAACTATGCTCAAATAGAAAAGGAACTCCTTGCTATAGTGTTTGGATGCGAACGATTCAACCAATTCACATATGGCAAACACATAACAGTGCACAGCGACCATAAACCACTAGAATCCATTGTAAAGAAACCTCTTTCAATGACTCCACCAAGAGTTCAGCGATTACTCTTACGTTTACAGAAATATCAACCAGTAGTCACTTATGTTCCAGGAAAGTACCTGTACATTGCTGATACATTATCAAGAGCCCCACTTAAGTCTACAGACAGTGACAACGACCTCAATGAAGATATAGAAGTAATGGTACACAGCTTTGTAAAGAATGTACATGCATCAGATAAACGACTAGCACAGCTAAGACAACAAACTAAGGATGACTTAACACTACAACAGATTAGCAGGCTCATCAGAGAAGGATGGCCAGCACATGTAAAGCAAACACCCGTTATAGCACGCCCATACTGGAGTGTGCGAAACAATCTACATGAAGCGGATGGCATGATATTCAAAGACGAATGCATTGTTATCCCTAAGATTTCAAGAGCGGAAATGCTAAAGTTAGTACATCAGGGACACTTTGGCATTGCAAAAACAAAAGCCAGAGCAAGGCAAGTACTGTTTTGGCCAGGTATGTCAAATGAAATTGAGCAACTAATAGCCAAATGTGACATGTGCAACACCTACAGGAGAAGGAATCACAAGGAACCCCTGTTGCAGCACCCGATACCTGACCGACCATGGCAAAGAATTGCATCAGATATCTTCGAGTATCAAGGTAAATCATATTTACTTGTTGTTGATTACTACTCTAAGTACATTGAGACAAGTCTTATCAAAGACAAAACAGCATCAACTATTATCACACATATGAAATCAATGTTTGCCCGACATGGCATTCCAGAGGAACTTATGCCTGATAATATGCCATATAACAGCACAGAGTTTAGGAACTTTGCCAACGAATGGCAATTCAAACTCACCACATCTAGCCCGACCTATCCTCAGTCAAATGGGTTGAGTGAAAAGGCAGTCCAAACTGTAAAGAGGATCCTAAAGAAATCAAATGACCCATATTTAGGACTTTAACACAACTGTTAATGGGTCGAGTTGCAAGAACGAACATTCCGATCTCGCCCAAATTATTGTATCCAAAGATTGTTACAGATGCACATGATCAGTTAAGAAATTGTCAAGAAAGGCAGAAATTCTTCTATGACAAGCAAGCAAAGAAACTTCCAGTTCTTAACGAGAATGACACTGTACGCATCGAATGAAACAAGAAATGGATTCCCGCAATAGTTACAGCCAAAGCGCAAACCCCGAGATCATTCATTGTGACCACACCCAATGGTCAGGCATATCGCCGAAATAGACGACATCTCATAAAGACTAGCGAAGACCCACCTGAGATAACTGGACCAATACCAGACCTACCTAATGAAGTTGGACCTGAAGTCAACATTGACAGACCAACTCAAATGCTACCCTTACCACATGATGATGGAAGCAGTGAACCTGATCCTACACTCAGAAGATCATCAAGAATCAGAGGACAACCAGCATGGTTTAAAGACTATCACATGTAACACTTCATAGACATTATAAGGATTGTTAAAACGTTGTATTCAAAACTTTATATTGAGTTATTTGAAACATTAACTTTATTCCTAAAAGAAGGGAGATGTAATGTATGTTAATGTTTGCTAATTTATGCATCACGTGACTAGATACCTCGTGTAAGAATTATTACTTCAACAAAGACACAGTTCGCACTTACAGAACTTGTTGTGTAGTTTCTTTATTTAATACTTGTACACAGTACAATACATGACAAACTTCAAACAGGAGTGGTTTCATTTGAATCACTTGAAATCAATATTATCAATGATTATTAAACTATACTTTTGAACTTAATCACAAAACTAATCTTCTTTGAATTCAGAGCTGTGTTACATACACTTTGCAAATGTAAACTATGTTAGACATGCTTGTAGCTCTTGGTACAAGGTTAATCATTGGAATTAACTTTTAAAAATCTTCATAAAGATAAATATTTCAAACATTACTATTAACAACTTAAAATATTATTGTAATCATAAAATATATAACGTAATGATAATTATAAAATATCTATAAAAATATTTCTATGGGATTTGATTAATGAATGTATCATTTAGAAACAACAACATATGAACTGGTAGCTGTGAACATTAAAAAACAACTTGTAATCAAAATGTTGAATTGAGATAGATTGAGAAGAAAAGCTTTTACTGCTCATTTATGCAAAGAGGTCATAAAAAAGTACTATTGTTAGCTCAGTTTCCTTTGTTTCTGGATGCTTTGTAATATGTTCAGAAATTGTGCTATCACTCCAAAGGGTATTTAATGAAATGTGATAGGGCATATGGACAAATACCCAAGGAATATTTTTTTATTGTGAATGATTAATGCACTAACTCAACAACGACAAAACAAAAACAACCGCTTAACTGATCTATGTGCAGGACAAACTGACATTAGTAAACCACCACAACATGATGAAAAAGCTGAGAAAGAAATGCTTAGTCTACAAAACGAGGTACGTGGATGCCTTTCATTCGAAGACTATGCCAAACAGACCGATATCCCACGATCGAATTCGGACCATCCAATATGTTAGTAATAGCTGTTCGTATGGTATTCGGATCATATTCGAGATGTTTTCTCGACAAACCATAGGCGCCTTTTTAGGCGCCTTTTCAGCGTACTTAAGCTTAAGTATATCCCATGACACTTTGAAAGTATCCCTATAATATCTTCGTAGCTAAAACCACAGTTAAATAGCTGTATAATGTGAGTCCTTTGGTTGTCAGCCATCTTGGAAGTGAATCATTCTCGTATGCGCATGCCCAGACATCTGAAACCGCTTGTTGGTAAACCACTTCCGCCGTGAGAACTGACTTCCGCCGTGAAAATAGACTTCCGCCGTGACATTTCGGCGTTCATTTGCCGTGACTCGGCGTTCATTTGCCGTGACTCGGCGTTCATTTGCCGTGACTCGACGTTTATTCGCCGTGACTCGACGTTCATTTGCCGTGACTCGGCGTTCATTTGCCGCGAGTTCTGGTTATCCTGTGACCCTTGTGGGCCACCGTAGACATCAGTCTCACAGAATGATATACATCGCCAACTATTCCGGACTTCTGCCAGTCATCAAGGCCAGCGGATACCATGTGTAAAATAGAAAGTAAACACCGATTCGGGAATCCAAGATAGAATCAAAATCGATTGTACAAAACTAAGTTAAATACGATTCTTTTAGTCAATTTAACACGAAAGGATATTGAGGCAACTATCAAACCGTAACTCTTGAACATTTGTAGAGTTCAATGTTATAAAATTGGTAATTTACAACCGAAATAACAACGACATGCCGACGATCTGAGCAAAGCCACAGGGAGCCCAAGCTCGCTCAGGCCCGAACTCGGTGAAACCCAACTTTCTTGCTACGGTTTGCCTTTTCTTTAACAACTATCCCATTAAACTCTATTGTATATATTAGTTGGGTAAATTAGCTTCATTTTGGTATCAAACATGCCTTAGTTTGCGAAGAATGTCCAAAGTTATCGCATCACAAAGTACCTCTACTTGAAGGAAGGATTGTAAGTATATGGCGTCTTACGAACGTCAATTCAATTTGGAGCTTTTTCAAAGTTAAAAATGAAAGGTAAAACCTCGTTCGATCGACGACAAATTTCACACAAGCAATTTATGATGTATTTAGTTTATGGAACAGCCACGGTAAATGAGGTAACAAGCTTTGATTTTGAAAAATGATGCTCTGAATATCACACTTTTCGTGCCGGTTTTTCTTGTAATTTTACAATCTGAATATTTCTGAATACAGAGCATGTAGGGAAAGAAAACTGAACTATCGAAAGGAAAGGTTTCTATTCAATAAATAAAGCTATGTTTGGTAAAAATCAAATGTTTTAATGTCATATAATATATTTCCAGTTAGGTAAATTGACAAATCCTTACTGAGAATTTTATAATTCGAAAATAACTTTGATCCTCTATACATTTCTTTGTAAAATCTGATAAAATTATCTACCGCTTTTATGTTGCACCGCTGACCTTGTGAGTGGGCGCATGGCCGGAATAGTTGGCGATGAAAAGACGCTCAAAGATGTGATAATTTTCCCAACCAACTCTTATCATATCAACAGCTATTGATAACTTAAAGTTTCAAACGAATCAATAAATTTAAAATGGGCGTAACTTACCACACGGTCATGACCCCGCCTTCATTTGGTAATTAAATTCTAGACGATACGATTCGTCGCTTTAATTTCCCTGCTTTTTTTTACATTTTTTTTTTATATGATTTCTGGTGGGATTTTTCTGTGCTACTGGTACCGGCAGAGGAAAACTTACTAACCTAGAGAGATCTTAAATTAAATCAGAAAATATTTCAGGCTGTACTAAATACAGCCAGCTCAATCATGACAAACATAGATAATAATTGATAATAATACATGGTCGCGCGAAGATCTAGAATATATCTACCAGGGACCGGTTGTATCAATCCTGAATAGCGCTATTCACCGGATAAACGATACAACGGATAAAACCTATACAAGTTCTATACACTGGATAACTATTATCCAGTGGATAACTTTATCCAGGCTTCGTACAACTGGCCACAGCGTTCAAATTTGATATCAAACTTATACACAAGAATATTAACTCAATATCTCCAAACGTCCGTGTATTATTCTGTTTATTACATAAACACAAATTAATTTAACAAATTATCGATAAAAATGATATTTTCACTTATAAAACTTTATTATCGTATTGAAATACGATATTTCTCATTGGCAGAGATCCCTGTAAATCGCTGTTATTGATATAATTAACAAAGTGTTGTATTTAGTACTGCCTGTTGTGGAACTCCGCTGTGGTTGATTCTTCTTTCGATTGGTTAATTTTCTCGTTCAGTACCAGTAATCACAAAAACTCTGACTATCAAACCATATTGACTGGAATTGAAATGTGGGCGTGTTCAACCACATGTGATATACCACGCCCATTTTACACATCAATGTTTTGTTGACGTTCGTTCTTTTTTCTCAGCAACTGAGGGGAACACAATAGAGCCTAATTACAATGTATTCGCTGTATTCAATCCTCCCCAGCATCGACTTGAATATATTACTTTAGTTTATTGCTTTTCCTTCATACGAAGGCAGGACACAACAACACCGTACGACACCAATTGACAGTGGGCCCTGTAGTATATCTAAGACCTGACTATTGTGCCGGGAGACACACCCCTACACTTTTCACACTTTTCGAAAAGCACATGTACAGCAGGATCTTTTACGTCCGCCCTATATAGGATTAGAGTGAAAGTAAACCTTTACGTCCTTATCCGAGAAGGCAAAGCACTGAGAGAGTAAAGAGTCTTACCCAAGGACACAACGCAATCGCCATGGCCGGGAATCGCAACCCAGACCATTAGGCCTGGAATTCGATCCCCTGGACACTAGACCATTACGCCTCTCAGTGTCGTAATCAGTCATGCGAATCCGGGAAAGGTCTGAATGACAGCTGAATGAAATGGATATATCCCACAGATTGCACAAGTCTTATCACTTGGATTTGCACGTCGTTGTAGCTACATGAAAGGTAAGAACATTCTAAAAAATCGGAGTCGGCGGATATTTTATTAGGTGGATAAAATGATTGCAAAAAAGTAAATTTGAATAATTTTTTAAAAATTGAATCCTTGATATCAATTCGAAAGCAATTGATAACTGAGTAAATAACTTTCTTAGAAACCAATTTTACGATTGAATCTCTTGGGGATTTTGATAGAAAACTAAAGCGAAGAACAGATATGATTGAAATCTCTTAAAATCTTGATAGTTTCACAAGAATAAATGAGTGGAATAAATGTTGTAGATTTCAAATAAGTTCATGCAATTAACTATAAATTAGGATAATCCTCGGTGATTTTGCTGAGCTGCTAGACAATACGTAATAATTCTGTGTCAAGAGTAATGGTTCGCTTTACATTTCATGTAATTCAGTTTCAACTTTCATAGATAGTTTTGATTTAATTAATCATATATTATCAACCGGTTAATAGATAGGTTTCATAGAATTCGAATATTATTTATTCCATATGAATTTCCTAAAAAAATTCACAATTTAAGGGTTAATTTCACAAATTTTTTAGGAATTTCATAATTTTCTTGGAAATTTCATTACTTTTCTAGAAAGTTCTTTTGTATTAAAATACATTAGATGACTGCATGGTAATGAGATCGGATTTCATGACATTTTGTAAGAATTTCATAGATCAATATTTTGAAATTTTAGTAGTTTTATGCATGGCATTCACATGAATTTTAAGTATAGTTTAATAAACGAGCACTAGAGGAGTGTTTTATCAGGTTTAAAATCCCGAGGGCGAAAACCAAAGGGATTTTAACCCTGATAAAACACGTTCTGCAAGTTTATTGAACGGCTTAAAAAAACTCATTAGTAATTCATGACCATTTTGTCCAATATCGATGAAACAAAAGAAAACGGAAGGTTGTTTGCATTTGGGAATTGATCTACACTAATAATAGAGGAATGCTAACCAACTTGAATGCAAATGAACTTGATGACATTTCGTTGCAAACTTTTCATCGATTGCCTCAGTAGCATAATGGCTTAAAGCTCAGATACAACCAAGCAGAAGATATCGGTTCGAATCCTGACATTGGCACTGACTCATGATCAAAGACTTTTTTTCGTCAAAAATCTAAAAGTAAATTATTTCTAAGTCTGATGTTCACTCGTCAGAAGAGATAGGGGGATGGGGGGAAGGGTAATATCTGAATTATGGACATGAAGCTACATAATGACACATATGCATGTGCCATTATATAATGCTTCATGTTTATTTGCATTCCATTGTTCTTCTATTCTACACCATAATCCCTCCGCGTTTCAAACGTAGATTATGCGGTATACAATGCTTTCCTCGTGACCAGAAAGGAGCATCTGATTGGACAAAATGGTCATGAATTATTAATGAGTTTTTTAATGCTTTATAAGAAATGCAATTTCCAAGAATTTATTTTTATTAAACTATGGAAGCATTTTATCGTTTTCGTAACTCATTTTGTCTCTCTCCCTAGCCATGGCGATGTCTTCAAAACGTCTGTTTGTCGTGCTGTCCCTTTGTCTTCTTCTACAGCAGTTTTCCCCAGCATATGCCGCCAACTTATCTCACACTAAAGATAAACATTCCAAGAAATCACACAAGGTCCAGCACAACGAGGATGACGGTTATCAAGGTTTTTATACCTTTCTATTGTGTGTTTATAATAATGATAATGTTAAATTAGATGGGTTTGAATTGGTGAATTGGGGAGGTCATTCAGGGTATCAAAGCAGGTGATGTCTTCAGAGCCATCAAGTGAAGGAATAGAAAACGAGGCAGCGTGCTCTATCGAGTCTTATAATTGAACAACAAATTTTCCTCCGCTCTCATTGGTCGAGGGGCGATCACGTGACTTGCATGATAGTGCCCGCCGCGGAGGGATACTATCAGCGCATAGTGCCCGCTGAGCTTTTCGTACGCTTCGGAAAATGTTGTTGTGGAATAATAAAAACAATAAAGCAGTTAAGATTTCGGGCATAATGCTGTGATAGGTGCCCTTAATTGGAAACTGGATGTTCCTCAAAACTTCATAGTCGCCCACGAACTGCGTTCTCGGGCGACTATTTGTTTTTCTGAACATCCAGTTTCCGCGGGCAACTATCACAGCATAATGCCCTCGATTCAACTACTCTATTGTTCAAATAGAGCACGCGGAAATTTTAAGAAGACGAGAGAAGCGTTAGGAGAAGCACGACGCGTAGCTCAAGTCTTCTTCTTCTTCGACATTTGTTAATATGTACCGGGATGCCTGTGTTACAAAGTATTGACAATTTCAACCCCTCCCCTCTCCAAAGCGTCGCTACGGACTCTGGATTTAATATGCGAGACAGAGTTGAAATACTGTCTCAAAGACATTTTTATGTTCTTGAAAATTGAACGTTAGAATAGGAAAGATAGTTACTAAAGCAATCTGTGTAATTTTTGAGGCGATTTGGGCTGTTGAGAGTGGTTTTCAGACAGGCCGATTTGAGTGTTTCCATGCCATGTTGACAGTGTTCGCTTGGTTTCGTGAAGAAAGTCACATTATTTAATCCCCTGACATTGTGAAGAACAAAAATACCACATTAATAAATATAAACTCCAGATTTCTGTTTTGAAGTGCTAGATGACCTAGACAATATGCCGTAGCGAATGCAATTTTGCTGGCTAATGTTGTGTTTTGTGCTCGATTGTTCGAACATCTACGGCCAGGATATCCCTGTCTTTATAAAAAGGAAAATAGCAAGCTATATTTCGGCTGTCAAACCTGTAGTACAGCAACTAATGATAGGGAATGTCTTGGTGATCATCAGTCCAAAAAATATAGCCATTTATAGTTTCAGCGTGATCAGAGTTAAACGACTAAGCTAAACAGAAGTCGATCGAACAAGATGGCCGACTACAAACTGTTTAATTACTACCACGTGTGTAACCATGTGATCTTATCTGTCAAAACCATGACAACGCCAGTCAACGTCAATGAAGCCACGGAGGTCTGTCTGATGAGGTCATGTTCTATTAGCGTTATCATGGTGTCGAGGCTATAGTGAGGCCGCAAAGGACATTGGGCTACCCATTGTTCATTTGCCTGGTTGACGAAGAAAAAAAAGCAAGCCCGTAAACGCTATAGTCAACTCATGGTGGGATTATATTTCAATCAACAACAAAAGTCCACATTGTATACTCAGAAAATTCTCGAAAATTGCTAACCAAAAATTGTCACCCATAATTCCTTTTTGGGAAGGCGATCAACTCAGCTGGACGATAATGTTGACATATTCTACATTGTATTTTTAAGAGGAGCACCAGAATGCTGAGAAGAGAGGGGCTGGCAAGATTTTTGGCACAATTTTGCGTAAAGGATGGGACCTACTTGGAGATGCAAACGTCATCAAGAAAATCAACTTTGCTACCGAAGTGACTTCATCAATCATAGCTGCTGTCAGCATCGGTTTAACTGTCACAACAGCCATTGCAGGATGCACAGCAATAGCTCCAGATCTTACAGAGAATTGGAATAAGTACACGAAGTTGGATGAGGAATTTCGTGAACTGAGCAATGACATTGATAAAATTCATCTTCAAGGTATTTAATTTTAAGGTGTTATCGTTATCATTATCCGGATATCAATATACATCATTGTTATAGTTATGAGTGAGTGAGTGAGTGAGTGAGTGAGTGAGTGAGTGAGTGAGTGAGTGAGTGATCATGAGTGAGTGAGTGAGTTAGTGAGTTTGTGAGTACTGAAGTGGCTGGATGGCTGGTTGGTTGGTTTGTTTATTGATCTCTTGAGTGGTTGATATTACAGCTGAAAGTCGACAAATCTACGTCAATTCAACCTTCTACGAATACAGAAGAACAAGAGACAAGCTTCAAGAGATTGCAGATGAGAAGGAAAGAATCTTCAAATCTTTCGGCCCTGAAACTACCATCGCAACATTGAATGCCACTCATGAAATAGAGGTACCACAAAACAATCAAACGAAAACAACAAAACAAGCTTACTTACTTACTTACTTGCTTGCTTGCTTGCTTGCTTGCTTGCTTGCTTGCTTGCTTGCTTGCTTGCTTGCTTGCTTGCTTGCTTGCTTGCTTGCTTGCTTGCTTGCTTTAGTGAACAGATGAATGAGAGAATGAATGAATGAAGGAATTAATTCATTAATAAATAAACAAATTAAAATAAAAACAAGAAATTAAAATACCAAAAACGTCTGTTTTTTTAAGCAACTTGTAAAGGATAAAAACGCCACTGGGGAGCTCATAGAGGATGTGAAAGTCAGTCAGGGTTTCACGGAAGGATATGAACTGGCCTTGGAGTTAATCTTCCCTTCGATCACTTTGACATATTCTGGATTCAGACTCTTATGGAATTTCTACCTGAAAGATACAGTTGTTGGAAAGGCAATTTCTTCGGTAAGTACAGCTATTTCGAAAAGGCGGGAACTGAAAAGTGAACAGTGCACCATGCCATGACCGATATACTCTTTGTTGGTTTTGTAAAATCAAAATAGTAAATAGATCAAAGAGGTGTTAGTATGTCGTGTGAATATTGAACATGGTGCTACTTCGACCTATTTTTAAACATTTTTTAAACATTTATTTTGTGTGGTCGAAAGCTGGACATTAAAAAAAGTTTAAAAATAGGTCGAAGTAGCACCATGTTCAATAAATATATCAATTTGCTTGAAGAGCGAAAACACTAAAACCACGAAATATGCTTGATAATGATGACTATTTTGATTATAAGGACTATTATGCTTATTGGAAGATATGTCGAAAAGATATTTAACTTTTTTGTACTTTGTTAGCTTCCAGACACAGTAAAGAATAAAATCAAATCCAGCCCAACGACAGAAAGTAAAAAAGTGAGCTCAGGTAGAGTCATGAATACAAAGTTTGGTAAAGGACTACAGGCCATAGGAGACACTGTCAAGCCTAAATTGAACTCGGCATTTAATTTTGTGAAAAATGTATACAAACGATTTGAGCCTCTTTTGGTAATAGGAGCGGCCGGTAAGTAAAAATGCGCTAATAAAATGCGATTGAATACTTACTGATTGAATACTTTGCAATTGAAAACTTACAGCAACATACGCATACTCAGTTGTGATTTGCTCATTCACAGCGTTTTTTGTGTGAGAAATTGAATACTGTGTCTGCGTATCTTGAAAACTAAGTATTTTTGTTAATACTGAGTGTAGTGGTAGTATGAGTGGAGAAAACTTATTTCGCGCAAGAGCCTCGATGGGGAGTGATGGTTGTGAATACTGAGTGTAGTTCTACTATGAGAGAAGAAAACTTATTTCGCGCAAGAGCCTCGATGGGGAGTGATGGTTGTGAATACTAAGTGTAGTGGTAGTATGTAGAGCGTACCTCAAGAACCTCGATAGGGAGTGATGGTTGTGAATACTGAGTGTAGTGTTAATGTGTGGAGTGAGCCTCAAGGAAGAGCCTCGATGGGGAGTGATGGTTGTGAATACTGAGTGTAGTGGTAGTGTGTGGAGTGAGCCTCAAGGAAGAGCCTCGATAGGGAGTGATGGTTGTGAATACTGAGTGTAGTGTTAATGTGTGGAGTGAGCCTCAAGGAAGAGCCTCGTTAGGGAGTGATGGTTGTGAATACTGAGTGTAGTGGTAGTGTGTGGAGTGAGCCTCAAGGAAGAGCCTCGATGGGGAGTGATGGTTGTGAATACTGAGTGTAGTGTTAATGTGTGGAGTGAGCCTCAAGGAAGAGCCTCGATAGGGAGTGATGGTTGTTAATACTGAGTGTAGTGTTAATGTGTGGAGTGAACCTCAAGGAAGAGCCTCGATAGGGAGTGATGGTTGTGAATACTAAGAGTAGTGTTAATGTGTGGAGTAAGCCTCAAGGAAGAGCCTCGATAGGGAGTGATGGTTGTGAATACTGATTGTAGTGTTAATGTGTGGAGTGAACCTCAAGGAAGAGCCTCGATAGGGAGTGATGGTTGTGAATACTGACTGTAGTGTTAATGTGTGGAGTGAACCTCAAGGAAGAGCCTCGATGGGGAGTGATGGTTGTGAATACTGAGTGTAGTGTTAATGTGTGGAGTGAACCTCAAGGAAGAGCCTCGATAGGGAGTGATGGTTGTGAATACTGACTGTAGTGGTAGTGTGTGGAATGAACCTCAAGGAAGAGCCTCGATGGGGAGTGATGGTTGTGAATACTGAGTGTAGTGGTAGTGTGTGGAGTGAACCTCAAGGAAGAGTCTCGATGGGGAGTGATGGTTGTGAATACTGAGTGTAGTAGTGGTAGTATGCATGTGGAGCGAACTTTAAGGAATTCGAAGAGCCTCGATGGGGGAATGATGGCTGAATGTAGTGGAAGTATGTAGAGCGTACCTCAAGAACCTCGATAGGGAGTGATGGTTGTTAATACTGAGTGTAGTGGTAATGTGTGGAGTGAACTTCAAGGATGTACCTTGATGGGAGTGATGGTTGTGAATACTGAGTGTAGTGGTAATGTGTGGAGTGAACTTCAAGGATATACCTTGATGGAAGTGATGGTTGTGAATATTGAGTGTAGTGGTAATGTGTGGAAGTGAACTTCAAGGATGTACCTTGATGGGAGTGATGGTTGTGAATACTGAGTGTAGTGGTAATGTGTGGAGTGAACTTCAAGGATGTACCTTGATGGGAGTGATGGTTGTGAATACTGAGTGTAGTGGTAATGTGTGGAGTGAACTTCAAGGATGTACCTTGATGGGAGTGATGGTTGTGAATACTGAGTGTAGTGGTAATGTGTGGAGTGAACTTCAAGGATATACCTTGATGGGAGTGATGGTTGTGAATACTGACTGTAGTGGTAATGTGTGGAGTGAACTTCAAGGATGTACCTTGATGGGAATGATGGTTGTGAATATTGAGTGTAGTGGTAATGTGTGGAGTGAACCTCAAGGATGTACCTCGATGGAGAGTGATGGTTGTAAATACTGAGTGTAGTGGTAATGTGTGGAGTGAACTTCAAGGATGTACCTTGATGGGAGTGATGGTTGTGAATATTGAGTGTAGTGGTAATGTGTGGAGTGAACTTCAAGGATGTACCTCGATGGAGAGTGATGGTTGTAAATACTGAGTGTAGTGGTAATGTGTGGAGTGAACTTCAAGGATGTACCTTGATGGGAGTGATGGTTGTGAATATTGAGTGTAGTGGTAATGTGTGGAGTGAAGCTCAAGGAAGAGCCTCGTTGTGGGATTCATGGTTAGATATACAATGTTTTTCTATTTCATTGTTCTTCTTTTCTCCTTTTTCCATGCAGTTATGATATCCGTGTTGATATCAAAACCGACAGCGGTTACATTGTGTCCTTTGGGTGTGTAATATCGTTCTGGTTATTTTGCTATTAATCAGTATTTATTAATCATTTTTTGTAGCATTTGATATTTGGAGTATTTTTGCAAACGTAAAAAAATGTACGGACATGGGTGAGAAGTCTGCGGAAAGTATCAAGAAAATGACTGAATTTGTAGAATCAACGAGAGAAATTTTAGAAGAAGTGAAGAAAGCGAATAACGAAATACAAGCGGTAAGCTAATGAACGGGTTGATGGATAGATGAATTATAGATGTATGGCCTTGCATGCATGAATGGGTCTGGGTGAAGGGATAAAGAAATGATGAGAGGAAGGTACTATTGAAAGAAGAAAAAAAGTGAAAGGAAGGAAGGAAGAAAGGAAGAAAGGAAGCAAGAAAACAAGGAAGCAAGGAAGGGAGAAAGGAAGGAAGGAAGGGGAGGAAGGAAACAAGGAAGGAAGGAATTGGGATGGACTGAATAAAGGAAGGAAGAAAGAAAGCAAGGAATTGGGATGGACGGAATAAAGGAAGAAAGAAAGGAAGAAAGCAAGGAGTTGAGATGGACGGATTAAAGGAAGCAAGGAAGCAAGGACTAATATATAGAAGGGAGCAAGGAAGCAAGGAAAGAAGGAAGGAAGATAGGAATTGGGATGGACGGAATAAAGGAAGGAAGGAAGCAGGGACAAATATAAGAAAGGAAGCAAGCAAGGAAGGAAGCAAGGAAGGAAGCAAGGAAGGAAGGAAGGAAGGAAGGAAGCAAAGAAGCAAAGAAGCAATGACAAAATAGAAGGAAGGAAGGACGGAGGCAAGGAAAGAAGGAAGGAAGAAAGGAGGCAAGGAAAGAAGGAAGGAGAGAAGGAAGGCTTGAAGTAAAAAAGAAAGTACGAGAGAACGAACGAAGAACGAACGAATGAAGAGAGGAAGAAGCAATGAAAGAAGTGAAGAAGGAATAAATCAAGGGCGTAATAAATTATACCATGAATTAACCCTTAGTTAAAGACAATTCATCTTTGTGCAGTTATGTACATTGATACCATATGTATATTTAGGGATATGATGAGGTCCATAAGTATATATTCGACGAAATTATCCTGGACGCCATAACACAACTAAAGGCTATGATGTCTAATACTAAAGTTGCTCAAGCAACAGAGGATAGCGCAGCCATTCTTCTAAGCTTGGAGGTGAGGAGTTTATTTTATATCATCGTGTGATATTCTTTTGTTATGATGACTTTAGCTACTGCAAAGTCGTTCTACAAAGTTATTTGACAAGAATGAACGCGTGCATTATTAACACACACACCGAACACACAGCACGTACGTGGGCATGTTCATTTTCATTTTCATTTAATAAAAGAAATAGAAACCTTGCTTTCTTGCGTGCTTCTCTTATTTCTCTCGTGTTCTGTCAATTGCAACCCACATATTCTTTATAACTTCACACAGAACACGCTCGAGTTTTCTACACAAGCGTGCTGTGTGCATGCCAGTTATAGCACGCGGGATTGTCAGAAAACGAGAAAAATGTTACAGCGACGCGCAAAAGTATGACCACATTTAATGTATTCGCATATTTCTATGCATGGGAGTTTGTACTATAAACAGACACATTTGAAGTGAAGTTGTCTGATTTTACCGAAAAAGGCGTGTAAAAACTCGTTTAGCAGCATAAATTCTGTACATAGAAGTATGCGAATATATTAAAAGTGATCATACTTTTGTGCGTCGCGCTGTAACACTTTTTAAGTGTTCTGACAATCCCATTCACAAAGTGCGCGATTGAAGCAATCAGATTGCGTGCTATTTAATAGTTGTTTAATAATACTGAATAGTGAATTCCAGGTAATAAAAATATTTCTAATTGAGATGGTATACTGTTGACGCTTATAGTATCGTGCTTCTCTAACTGGTACTTCTCTCGTGCTCTTTGTAACTGCACACAGCACGCACGCGCGGTTTCTATTTCTTTTTTATTACTTTAAACTTGGCTTTTACAAATTACATAAAATGTACATGCCTTTCATACACTATTCGGTATTCAGTACTCAACTGTCTCAGTCTCGAAATAGCTCTATTTGTATAATTGAAAACTTTCATTTTACCTCAGAACTTTTTGAATGCAAAGGATATGGATATAAATGATGACAACAGCAAGCTAACAGTGGACACTTTACAAAGAGAGTTAAATGATGCTTTACATCGAATTCCTTTCACATTGGAATGCTACACTATCAAAGGTAAAATTATCTTGAATGTTTATACAACTTCATGAGCTGGTTTCGCTAGTTGGTTGGTTGGTTGGTTGGTTGGTTGGTTGGTTGGTTGGTTGGTTGGTTGGTTGGTTGGTTGGTTGGTTGGTTGGTTGGTTGGTTGGTTGGTTGGTTGGTTGGTTGGTTGGTTGGTTGGTTGGTTGGTTGGTTGGTTGGTTGGTTGGTTGGTTGGTTGGTTGGTTGGTTAGCTGTTAATCGGTAGTTGGTTGGTTGGTTGTTTGATTGATTGAATAAAGGTTGGTTGCTTTATTTATCCATCTATTAATTTGTCCAGGTTCCGTGTACAGTAACGTCAAAAAGGATTGCGCCGAAGGACGCGATTCACTTTCTGAAATCTACGTGGATGTCCAAGGAAAATTGGGAATACACGAAAGCAACAAATGTGCAGAAAGAACTGGATCATTGTTTGCATCGGTAAGACAAAGCACGAAATTGAAATATATAATGGAAATTGGACAGTGGAGTCTAATTCGGTCTGTAATCATACGAGTGATTACAAAATCGGCCGACCGCGTAGCAGTAGCGACTTGTACGATCTATCACGAGTATGATTACAGACAAAATAAGACGACACGAAGTTCAATTACCAATTGATCATAACTATTACAATCATGAGAGGCATAAACAACCCACCATTTTTGAAAAGGCTCACTTTTTGAGAATAATTTACTGTTGCTATAGTGATTTGTTTCAGTGATTGGTGGATTAAAATCAGTAAAATCATTGGCTCATAAAACTGTCCGAATACAAGTGTCTGATTACAGCCAACTGTCCCATTACAAGAACAAGATTGATTAGTGGAAAATAGAGCGGTCTGTCAACCAATCAGATTTGAGGAAATTGTAATAGTTATGATTAATTATCGAATGAATGTGATGATCAGTGGGCCTGAAGTGTGATGCTTATCTTCAAATGTTATTTGCCACACGTGGACCACTCGTGTCTGATCAAACTTGACTAGTTCGTTTAAAGTGTTGTTGTCTTTTTCCGATTGGTGCACTTTTCGTGAAGTCTATAAGACGACTTTCATATATGTCCGCCACTAATAATCATAATATTTAAAATTGATGTTTTAAAAAAAAGAAAGATATCATATGTTGATAGGCATTCACAATAACAATAACTTGTGAAAGTTTGAGAAAAAACGTTTAAATTTGATGCTGAGACCTTTGATGCCTCGTTTTTTTTCAAATTCTTTGATAGCTTCTTGCAAATTTATACAAATCTCTACGTTTTTCATTGAGCATAACTTCATTGGTATTTTAGCCAGGGCATCAAAACCTTCCAAACATGCCTATTTTATGTGGTTCTATGACAATGCTAAAATATTAAGATATCTTTTACTTGAAAACATCATCTTCAGATATTTATGAAAGTGGTCTATACCATATATCAACTTTATTTATTGTCACGCCTTTCTTCATATGGTGTTTGTTTACTAGTTAATTTACTCACTAGTTCAATTTAGTTAACAACTAAATAATTAATAAGTAGTTAATAACTAAGTAAAAATAAGAAAAATGGCAATTCTATACTTACATAAATATATTAATTTTATATAAAAGAAAATATTAATTTTATGCATACAAAATAGTAATAGATATGTTTTAATTGCAACTTTGCACTAGGATTAACAGAAGACATATGTCATTTATCATAAAGAAACGGGATAGGGCCCAAAAATGTATCCTGAGAAACCCCACGATTAATATCTACAAATTCATTTATAATGCTAGCAGTAGTACTTTGTAGTCCAACGTCTTTGAACAAATCAGCGAGCTCAACCTTCAATCATTACTTATGTTTATAATAATTGCCCATTTTTTTCACGTAGTCAGAGGACATGAAAGCTGCATGGGAGAAATGGGCCACGGATAATGGCACTCAGTTCGAAACGATATGCCTGATGAACAATGATTTTATCGTTGATAATATGATAAAACTGCTACAGCAAGGTAAAACAGATCCTCAAGAAATCGCAGATGCACTTGGTAAATCAAAGGCAACAGACGAGGTAACAGCGATGATTGAGAAACTTAAAGATGATCCAAGAGTAAAGGTACTTCCAATTGAAGCACAGAGGTTGATATGTTTGTACAAAGATATGTTGAAGAAAACAGCAGACCAGGCTTTTCCCGATATATGCAGTTTAACAACAACAAAGATTACCAGGGAGAATTACGAAAACCAAGTATGCCCTCTATCAGACAGCGATGGAGATGAAGATGATAACTCAGGTACGTATCAAAGATACCGTATGCAATCTTGAAAACAATATCATTATCATATATGGTATTGTAGGTGAGAAGTAACAAAAGACTTTGATTAGCGCGCAAAATTGTATTTATTTTTTCTAACAGGTTGAGATTGCAACAGAATAACAGGCATATCTTTAATACGATTAAATTCGTCAAACAATAAATGATATTATTCGCGCTCTATTAATTTCATAACGTACAAATTGATTTTATTTTGTAGATAAAGAAATTTGATTTCATGGATAAAATGTTTCCGCTATTCAACAGCAAATTGTTTTTGATTTCATGGATATAGTTTTGTGCTCTATTTAGCAATTTGGTTGTATTTTATTTATATACAGCTATTTCAAACACTGCATAATAGTGTATTGCAAGATAATTAGTTATTTTATTCTTAATGCATTTCATTTAAAGTTATGGGGAGTAAGTATCGCTGTATATATATATTTTTTTTATTTTAAATGAATACGACCTAAAATGAATTACGTTTTTGGAATGCACAATTCAGTATCAATGAATATATCCTAAAATTAAGATAAAAGTTATTTTTTTTCTGAGAGAAGGCTGAATTTTAATATTAATTTTAATATCAATCAATGCCGTAAGTTTTAGTGGTAAAATGCGAGCCCGAGATTCCCCCCCTTTTGAAAAATCCTGGATCCGCCCCAGTTATTATTCACCGATATTCACTTCCATATTGCAATAATCCAGTTTCGTGTTATCTAGCACCGCTGTACAACTTGAGAAAAGGCGCACTTGTACAGGGATAATCTCAATTCCGAGTAAATTTAAATGTGTTTTCTGCTGTTAAGCGGTAGAATTCCTCCGTGTTCGGCTTGAAATTTGTCAATATATATTTTTACAACATATAGATGCTTGGCCTGTGCAAATGCGCCTTTTGTCAAATAGTACAGCGGTACTAGATATAACGTGACGCTGGAGTATTCATTGCGGAGGGGCAATGACCCAGAGTAGCCCAGTCTTTCTAAAAGGTTTTCAATAAAGTTGTGCACTTGTCCTTTACGGAGAATATGTATTTTGATCACGATTGTTGTTTATTACTCTATAGATGCCTAGCTAACACGAATGACTGTCACGGAACAAGATATCAATATGAAAACCTAACAAGTCGACCTTGAACGGGAAACCACTAACAAGACAAGAATGAAGAAATACATTACTTAGTTTACGGTCTTAAATACTAGATGTGCATGTTTGTAGCTTATAGACAACAATAAAATGCAAATAAAACACCATGCCCAGTGTCAGGTATTGTGTGTCTCCACCATGGAAAATATATTAGATTAATAATACAATTAATAAGAGTGAAGGCACTAAACCCATAAAATAGATATAGTTGGACTAATACAGTACATTTTAATAGTGCGAAGGCACTAAACCAGTGATATAGATATTAGACTAATACACCTAAGTAAACCAGTGAAATACAGTACAGTACAGTTTACTTTCTCTATTGTTGACCTAGACTAAAACACTTTAGTAAAGTGAAGGCACTAAGCCCGGCAGTAAAATAGATATTAGACTAAAACACCTTAGTAGAGTGAGACACTAAAATAGATATTAGACTAATACACCTTAGTAGAGTGAAGGCACTAAACCAGTGAAATATAGATATTAGACTAAAACACCTTAGTAGAGTGAAGGCACTAAACCAGTGAAATAGATATTAGACTAATACACCTTAGTAGAGTGAAGGCACTAAACCAGTGAAATAGATATTAGACTAATACACCTTAGTAGAGTGAAGGCACTAAACCAGTGAAATAGATATTAGACTAATACACCTTAGTAGAGTGAAGGCACTAAACCAGTGAAATAGATATTAGACTAATACACCTTAGTAGCGTGAAGGCACTAAACCAGTGAAATAGATATTAGACTAATACACCTTAGTAGCGTGAAGGCACTAAACCAGTGAAATAGATATTAGACTAATACACCTTAGTAGCGTGAAGGCACTAAACCAGTGAAAAAGATATTAGACTAATATCTCCTTAGTAGAGTGAAGGCACTAAACCAGTGAAATAGATATTAGACTAATACACCTTAGTAGAGTGAAGGCACTAAACCAGTGAAATAGATATTAGACTAATACACCTTAGTAGCGTGAAGGCACTAAACCAGTGAAAAAGATATTAGACTAATATCTCCTTAGTAGAGTGAAGGCACTAAACCAGTGAAATAGATATTAGACTAATACACCTTAGTAGAGTGAAGGCACTAAACCAGTGAAATAGATATTAGACTAATACACCTTAGTAGAGTGAAGGCACTAAACCAGTTAAATAGATATTAGACTAATACACCTTATAGTAGAGTGAAGGCACTAAACCAGTGAAATAGATATTAGACTAATACACCTTAGTAGAGTGAAGGCACTAAACCAGTGAAATAGATATTAGACTAATACACCTTATAGTAGAGTGAAGGCACTAAACCAGTGAAATAGATATTAGACTAATACACCTTAGTAGAGTGAAGGCACTAAACCAGTGAAATAGATATTAGACTAATACACCTTAGTAGCGTGAAGGCACTAAACCAGTGAAAAAGATATTAGACTAATATCTCCTTAGTAGAGTGAAGGCACTAAACCAGTGAAATAGATATTAGACTAATACACCTTAGTAGAGTGAAGGCACTAAACCAGTGAAAAAGATATTAGACTAATACACCTTAGTAGAGTGAAGGCACTAAACCAGTGAAATAGATATTAGACTAATACACCTTAGTAGAGTGAAGGCACTAAACCAGTGAAATATAGATATTAGACTAAAACACCTTAGTAGAGTGAAGGCACTAAACCAGTGAAAAAGATATTAGACTAATACACCTTAGTAGCGTGAAGGCACTAAACCAGTGAAAAAGATATTAGACTAATATCTCCTTAGTAGAGTGAAGGCACTAAACCAGTGAAATAGATATTAGACTAATACACCTTAGTAGCGTGAAGGCACTAAACCAGTGAAATAGATATTAGACTAATACACCTTAGTAGAGTGAAGGCACTAAACCAGTGAAATATAGATATTAGACTAAAACACCTTAGTAGAGTGAAGGCACTAAACCAGTGAAATAGATATTAGACTAATACACCTTAGTAGCGTGAAGGCACTAAACCAGTGAAATAGATATTAGACTAATACACCTTAGTAGCGTGAAGGCACTAAACCAGTGAAATAGATATTAGACTAATACATCTTAGTAGAGTGAAGGCACTAAACCAGTGAAATAGATATTAGACTAATACACCTTAGTAGAGTGAAGGCACTAAACCAGTGAAATAGATATTAGACTAATACACCTTAGTAGAGTGAAGGCACTAAACCAGTGAAATATATATAAGACTAATACACCTTAGTAGAGTGAAGGCACTAAACCAGTGAAATAGATATTAGACTAATACACCTTAGTAGAGTGAAGGCACTAAACCAGTGAAATAGATATTAGACTAATACACCTTAGTAGAGTGAAGGCACTAAACCAGTGAAATAGATATTAGACTAATACACCTTAGTAGCGTGAAGGCACTAAACCAGTGAAATAGATATTAGACTAATACACCTTAGTAGCGTGAAGGCACTAAACCAGTGAAATAGATATTAGACTAATACACCTTAGTAGAGTGAAGGCACTAAACCAGTGAAATAGATATTAGACTAATACACCTTAGTAGCGTGAAGGCACTAAACCAGTGAAAAAGATATTAGACTAATATCTCCTTAGTAGACTGAAGGCACTAAACCAGTGAAATAGATGTTAGACTAATACACCTTAGTAGAGTGAAGGCACTAAACCAGTGAAATAGATATTAGACTAATACACCTTAGTAGAAGATATTTGACTAATACACACACAATTTAGTAATCCGTCAATCAGATCTTGAATCTACTAGAGACTGTTTTGTAAATGTTTCAAATCTCCTAACAATGTTTAAAATTCAAGATCTTTCTAATGCTTTGAAGTGGGCGTTGTCATTAACATGTGATATGTCACGCAAATTTGACACTACGGTGATTGAGGGTCTCAATGGGGTTAACCGTGAGTCGTGAAACGGCTAAAAAATTAACCGTGAGGCGTGAAAATCTGAAAAATATAACCGTTAGCCGTGAATATTTTTTATAGCGTGAACCGTGATTTTTGTTCCTCTGAAGTGCAGTTGAAAATATTCCGTACTCTTAAGTCATTTTAATGACAATTAAAATTAAAATTAAAATTAAAAATTAAAATTAAAATTAAAATTAAAATTGTTTAGTGTATTTTTAAAAGCTAGTTACCAAGCCTGGGTACCAAGTCTGTCAAGTCTACTAATGACCTTGTCCAGTATCCTAAATGTCTCTGTCGGTCCAAAAGTCTAAAAGTTCATTTTGTAGGCAAAAATTAGGAAATTCGTTTTAGAGACTGGACTTTTAATTTAGATCAATATGTTTAAGACAATATGTTTAGGCATTTTCCTTTCATTATTTTGATGTAAAATGACTTGGCACTCGCTATTCATTGTGAATAGAATTGAAAAATTTGTCAAACTGGAAACTTGCCGAGTTTGTAAAACGCCAAGCGTGTTTGCTTTATGTGTTGCTGTATCCCTTGCCACGAGTGATTTTCTCCGTAAACTCTGCATTTACTCCAATTTCAAAAATTGCAATCAAAGCTACAATCACACACTGAAGCCTGGAAAGCATCGGTCGGTATTATGAACATATTTTGTTGATTTGTATTTTCAAGAAATATTTGTTTCAACCTCTACCACTGCAACAACTTCTTGTGGTTATATAACTCAAACACGTACAATTAAAACAATAATATTGAAATATACTATGAATAAACAGTAAACATGTTTTAATTGCTAGGTTGCACTGAGATTAATTTGGTATTGTATATGTCATTTATCATAATTAAAAGAAACAGGGCCCAAAAATATATCTTGAGAAACCCCACAGTTGATGTCTACAAATTTTATTCATTTTTATTGCTTTCATTAGTGCTTTAGAGTCCAACGTCCTCTAACCAATCAGCGAGCACTACCTTTAATATTTTGCGTGCTTATACTAAATCTCTTTTTTATTCGTAGTTAGAGAAAATGAAAGCTTCATGGGAGAAATGGGCCACGGATAATGGCACTTACGACAAGATATGCCTGATGAACAATGCTGGTGTGAGAAACAATGTGTTGGATCAATTGAGGAAAGGAGAAACAGATCCTACAAAAGTCACTAAAGCAGTTTATAAGAGCCCAGAAGATGAGGAAGAAATAGCAGCCATGATCGAGATACTGAAGGATGATCCAAGTCTTAAAGTGCTATCTCTACCGCTCCAAAATATTATATGTTCTTTCAAAGATAGGAAAGAAAAAGCGGATGATGCGGTACCGACTATAAATTTGTTCGGCTTGGGAACGATCACCAACGAAGATTACGACGACCAAGAATGTCCCCATCCATCAGGTAATAACAAACAAATAATAAAATATAGTAAGTAGTACTGAACTCTAAGCGATGTAAATTTTTATAGGATATAGTGTTGGCGCTCTATTCTATACTAGCAATCTAATTTTATTTCTTTGATAAATACACCTAATTGCAACAATGTTGTCAAATAAAAATGGAACATTTTCTTAATTACAAAAGTCAGAGCAACGTTCTAGCAATTAAGTTTGCGCTAAATACCACAGCTAGTAGCAAATTTAGTTGATCTTTTAGGGTTTTTGTATCTGTCTGCTTGTATGTTTGTCTCTGCTGTCTGCTTCTTTGTTTATTTGCCGGTTTTTTGATTCATTCCAGCCGATGAAACTGATGATAAAGACTGAAAAAGATCTCAACACCACAACCTAACAAGACACGGACCTGGAATATTCATATCACCATCAAGACAACAATAGAATGGAGCCATACATTACTTTGATTTAAAATACCAGAAAAACTTATATATAGTTTGTAGCCTAGAGACATCAATAAATTGCAAGTAAAAATATAGCACAAGTGTTAGTTATTTTGTGACTTCCATAGTCCGGCAGTCCACTAGTCCACTTGTCCACTTGTACATCCGATTAGTATAAATACGCAGGTGCGTATCGCATCGCGCGCGGAGATTGATCTAGAAATTCATATTATTTCTCGATAATCACCTACAGCGTTTTTCGCGCTTTTAGAAAACGAACAATTTTTCTTTAAAAAAAGGCTTGTTTTTTTCTTTTTGAAATAATCACTTTTGTATTTATACTAAAATAATTATCACCCTCAGGCTCAGCAAATATTGGTCAATAATAACCTTAACTCCGTCTCTGTTATTTTTCACCGATATTCACTTCGCTTTCAGTGAATAATTGTTAATTAATATGTGGCATCCATTGATAACGAAAGAAAAATAAAAGGAGAACTTAATCTAAACAATCGGACATTGCAAGAATACACATGCACCTTTTCAAAAATCGGAGCCGACACCTGCGAAGGATGTCGGTATTTATTCTCTTATTATCGATATTTGATAGTAGTTTTGGTTATACGTGTTTGTGTTATAAGACCATAACAAGTTATTGTAGTGGTAGATAATCAAACAGCTATAAATGTATTTATTTATTCTAAAAACGTGTAATAAATCGCAAGTTATGTTCATATAACCGACATATCCTTTGCAGGCTTCAAAGTATGGACTATAACTTCGACTGCGACATCGATTTTTGATGCAACCAATTCACGAGGTGGATCTAGTTTAAAGTTCTTAAATCATTTTCCCTCAAACTTTTTAACCTATAGCCTGCTTAGCAAGCGTTTCTTTTTGGGAGACGGGAGAAAGTTGTTCTCTGGTTATTTTGGGATAGCTGTGTTACCGATATGGCCGCGCGAAAACTTAAACAAGGGCAAAAAACAACTTTCTCCCGTCCCCCAAAAGGAACGCTTGCTACGCATTCTCGTTCCCAGAGCCCAAGGTCAACCGTCCAGCGGAAGGTTTCGCCCGAACGCAGGTGACCTTTTACCCATCCATCCATCCATATCATATCATTTTTATTTATTCCTGAAATTGTTATAATTTCAGATTATTACACAACATGCTACTGTTTCGGTCACTTTAGCAGTTTTTTAAACTTTGATTTTAAAACTCAAAAATAATTAAACGGCCATAAACCAATAGATATGTTCTTATTGATTCGATATTTCATGGTCAAAGCAACAATCAATTGGCTTAACATGACACCAAAGTTGGGCGTGGTCACTACCATGTGAAATACCACGCAACATCGGACAGCCAACATGGAATGGGTTGTTTTTCTGCACTCTACCACCATAACAATTGCTATAATTATATATATACATCTATTTTAAATCTATGGAAATAAACGGCTTTAAACCTTTGAACAAAATATAACTGAAAACTGTGACAACCTCTGCAGTTTGAAAGCCGTCACTCAACCATCATAAACCAATAGATATGATCTTATTGATTCGATATTTCATGGTCAACGCAACAATCAATTGGATCAACATGACACCAAAATTGGGCGTGGTCACTACCATGTGTAATACCACGCAACATCGGACAGCCAACATGGAAAGGGTTGTGTTTCTGCACCATACCACCATAACAATTGCCATAATTATATTAGCCTGCGTGGTGGCTCTAGGCTTTGGGGAAAGAACGGGAGGGAAGAGGGAAGAAGGGAGAGCCTGCCGACAAACCCCTCTTTTTTAACTCTACGCCCCCTAGTAAACACCAGTCGTTCTGGTATCCATAAATGTCAATAAATAGGCAAAAATTTCATTATCAACCAATTAGGTAGACGTTGAAATTTGATAGAACGAACGAGTGTATCAGTTTGTAAATACAACTGAATGCTGTTTAGAACAATATCGAATTCTAAACATTCTTTAGAGCATTTAAAGAAAATAGAACCCGCACATCTACAAGTGAATCGTAATGCTGAGACCAGCGTCTGAAAGTCCATATTATTATTATTGTAACACAATAGTTCAAAGTTCAGTTTCTTCAAGTCGTCGTGTTTGACACTCAATCATGATAACGTACTAAGTAAACTAAATATCGATGGTCTTTTAAAATATCAACTGCCAAAAGTCTTCTTCTGCTCATGTTTATGAAGAAAACATAAAACCAGAGCTTTCTAGCTTTAATAGATAAAACAGTATTCAAACAGTTTTCAAGATGGCTAATCACTATAAAATGACACCATGTTGTGAATGTGTGTTTCGCACGTGATGAGTGATTCTTCGATCTTAACCAATCAAAAACTACGTCCATCTGGTGGACGCAGTTTGAATCAAAAATGTGGGATTTGTCTGCAGGCTCTTCTTTCCCTCCTTCTCCCCACCACCCAATGCAACCCCTCCCCCTCTCTCCCCCAATCCCCAAGAGCCGACACGCAGGCTATAATTATATATATAAATCTTTTTTCAATCTGTGGAAATAAACGGCTTTAAACCTTTGAACAAAATAGAACTGAAAACTGTGACAACCTCTGCAGTTTGAAAGCCATCAGTCAACGACCATAAACCAATAGATATTTTCTTATTGATTCGATATTTCATGGTCAAAGCAACAATCAATTGGATCAGCATGACACCAAAATTGGGCGTGGTCACTACCATGTGAAATACCACGCCCATCGGACAGCCAACGCGGGATATGTCAACGGTACATGTGTACCATCTTTGACTCTGACTTCTAGAATGACAGTTTCTTAAAGATTTGAAACCTCTTCTTAAATTATTGTCGGATATTCTTGTTTTATATTAATCAGGGTAATAAAATCAAAACGAAAACCCATAAAATGTGATTTAATATAATTATGTTTTTGCAGGTGAATAAAAAATCATATTCAATGAATTCCAACCCATTTTACTGGTGTTATTTAACATCAAAGAGATTGGCCTCAATTAGATTATCATACATTAATAATTCACGAAAATTAGAACTACTAATATTCAATCATAAGATTTTGCTTTAGTTATCTGTTGGGGTTTTGTTGTGGCTACATTGTTTGAGAGGTAAGAACATTTCTCTAGACCAATCTCTTTAGGGTTAAGATATTCAATTGCGACGTTCTTTTTTCTTCTCCGGTTAGCTACATACTTCTGGTTTGCTTTGTTTTGTTTCTATTCAGGGCCTGGTTTCAGTTTTTACGCTTTGAAAGTGTTTTTGTACTCATCCAAAAATGCTAATCTCTACTAAAACATCCAGTCATATTATTCAAAACTAGTTGTTTTGTGATGTTTGTTAGCCGGTTGCTTTAATGTATATAACAAAGGGGCCGAAACGTATGGTAACGAAACGTGCATGGGATCCGGTCACCGTTGCACTACAGCTAAACTTTGTACACCATTAACGCTATCGTTGATTGATATTTTTTGAGGAACAAATATTAGACTTTCGCTGATTGCAAACAGCTAGGCCCTTAATCATTTGTAAACTGGGCTAATGACAAGAAATTATAAGGTATATAATAAGATATTATAGGAATTTCATTGATTGCCTTTGTTATATAAATAACACACATTTCCTAGAAATAACAGAAACGGTTTTTTTTATATATCTCTATTGATGAATTCAATTGATCCAGGAATTTCATGGATTTTCAAGGAACATTTTATACATTTTTAATAATTTTCGATCATAGGAATTGTTCAGATTTGATAGGAATTTCATTTAACTCATGGGATCGGAATTTCATGGATTTTATAACAATGTCAAAGATTTCGTAGGAATTTCATTGAAATTTAATTATTCATTGGCGCGGCATATATGCGTTTTGCATTATAGTATCATATAAAGTGACCACAGGAGGCCCAATCTCATAGATCGAGGCGATTTATAAGGCTTTATGTAGGATTATTCTCAAATCTATAACTCGTCGATAGATAAAGAAAATAAACTCAAATGTGCATGGATTGTTTCCTGTGTCTTTCTTGCTATCTAGTAGCGATTTCAGGCTGATTGGACGGTTTTAAGCTATGTTCTCCCCCTACTACTAAGAAAAAGGCAAGGAAGGAGACCTTGGGTCGGCCAACGGACCGAGTCGCTCTCGAAAATCGCTCAAATTCTCAGACTAAATTGAATGAGAAAGAATATGTGTAAAGCATTCTGGTACTTGTAGTAAAAATGCCGTCATCGTGCAAACGGCTATTGTCTTGGATATGATTCCGTAGAATGCAGAGCAATTTCATGGATTTCTTAGAAGCGTCATCTATTACGTTCGGAGGATTTCGTAAAAATAACGTAACTCCATTAATTACTCAATTTTCAGTTATAAAGTGTTTACACTGTTTTTTTATCTCCTCAGCTATGGCAATGTCAAAACGTCTGTTTGTCGTGCTGTCCCTTTGTCTTCTTCTACAGCAGTTTGCCCCAGCATATGCCGCCAACTTATCTAAAGATAAACATTCCAAGAAATCGCATAAGGCCAAACACCACGACAACGATGAAGACCAAGGTATTTAGCATGTTTTTACGTATTCTAGATTTAATCGATTGGCATCATCAACATCATCATCATTATCTTTTTCATCAACATCATCAAGCATCATCATCGTCATCATCATTATCATTGTCGTCATCATCATCATCATCATCATCTTTTTCATCAACATCATCAGGCATCATCATCGTCACCATCATTATTATCATTGTCGTCATCGTCATCATCATCATCATCTTTTTCATCAACATCATCAGGCATCATCATCGTCACCATCATTATCATTGTCGTCATCGGTCATCATCATCATCATCTTTTTGATCAACATCATCAGGCATCATCATCGTCATCATCATTATCATTGTCGTCATCATCATCATCATCATCATCATCATCATCTTTTTCATCAACATCATCAGGCATTATCATCATTATCTTCATTGTTCGAACGTTCTTTTTACCGAATGTTCGGCACTTGTTAAGAGAGATCCAGTGTAAAAGAGTTTCACTGTATACACCTAATTCAAAAAATGTCTGAAGGCGCGTACGGCAATTGGCAATTGGTGATAGGCAATTGCACGACCGAAAGGAACTGTGGGTAATACGATTTTATTCTTATTCCTTTCTAAATTACTCCGACAATGGCTCCAGCGTTCAGCGATGACCTTAAATGGGTGTCTCGAAGGTTTTGTTGAACGGTGGAGGCATTGTTTGGGTAAATTAGAAACGAATAAGAAGAAATGTGTATTATCCACAGTTGCTTTCGGTCGTGCAAGCGTCAATCACCAATCGCCAATCACCATTCAGGAAGAAATGGTTATATAAATGGAAAATTGAGCCAAAAATACCGATTAGTTTGCAAAATTTCTAGACAACTTGTGTTCTTAATATTGACGAAAGAGCCGATCGCCAACTCACTTCACGATTTTGCCGGGCACGTAGCAATAAAATCAGTGGTAACAAATCTTCAAGTGTTATAATTCATTCTCAGAGTATTCATTCGATGTCTTTATAAAATATATTTCTTTATTTATCAAGAAGTCCACCAAAGCGCCGAAAAGAAAGGCTTTGTTTCAGGCCTAAAGAAAGTTGGCACGGCGTTAAAGAAAGGGTGGAAACTACTTGGAGAGGATGCCATCATCAAAAAAATCAACCTTGTTACAGAAGTAACCGGTGCAATCACAGCTGTGGTAAACCTTGGCTTAACGATCGCAACTGCCATTGGTGGATGTGGGGCATTAGCTCCTGAACTTACAAAGAACTGGGAAGCATATGAAAAACTAAATGAGGAATTTCGTGTTTTGAGTAATAAGATTGACGCTCTTAATCTTCAAGGTAATTATGATACACCTATTTCAAAAATCGTTGTCGCAGCCGAAGCTACAATCCACACTCTGAAGCCTGCAAAGGATGTCGGTATTTTCTTCTCTTCTCCATTTATTCATATAGCATATTTTTGCGTGTGCGTGTTTATGTTTTATGACCAGAAACTAGTAGTTATAGTAATAGATGATGAAACAAATATTTTTGAAAAAACGAGTAATAAACCATCAATTTATGTTCATGTTACCGACATTCTTTGCAGGCTTCAGAGTGTAGACTACCTTCGCCTGCGACAACGATTATTATCGTTAATGTTATTGTCCATAAATTAATATTGTTGTTGTTGTCAATACATTGTTGTTGTTGTTGTTGCTAATGCTCTTGTTCTTGTTTTTTTTATTTTGTTATTCAGTGTTGTTGTTATACTGTTGTTTTTATTATTGTAATTGTTAATGTTATTGTCAATAAATTGTTGTTGTTGTTAATGCTTTGTTCTTGTTGTTTTTATATTGTTATTCAGTGTTGTTGTTATACTGTTGTTTTTATTATTGTAATTGTTAATGTCATTGTCAATACATTGTTGTTGTTGTTGTTAATGCTTTGTTCTTGTTGTTTTTATATTGTTATTCAGTGTTGTTGTTATACTGTTGTTTTTATTATTGTAATTGTTAATGTCATTGTCAATAAATTGTTGTTGTTGTTAATGCTCTTGTTCTTGTTGTTTTTATTTTGTTATTCAGTGTTGTTGTTATACTGTTGTTTTTATTATTGTAATTGTTAATGTCATTGTCAATAAATTGTTGTTGTTGTTAATGCTCTTGTTCTTATTGTTTTTATATTGTTATTCAGTGTTGCTGTTACTGTTGTTTTTATTATTGTAATTGTTAATGTGATTGTCAATAAATTGTTGTTGTTGTTGTTAATGCTGTTGTTGTTGTTGTTTTTATATTGCTATTCAGTGTTGCTGTTACTGTTGTTTTTATTATTGTAATTGTTAATGTTATTGTCAATAAATTGTAGTTGTTGTTGTTTTTATATTGTTATTGTTATTTTTGTTGTTGTATATTTATTTTTTATTGTTGTTGCAACTGTTGTAAGTGTTGTTGCTATTGTTATTATTGTTAAAATGTTATTGTTGTTGTTGGTATATATTGTTCATTGTTTGATTGAATCATTCATTCTTCGTTCATTCATTCATTCAATCATTCATTCATTCGTTAATTTATTCGTTCATTCATTCATTCATTCATTCATTCGTCCATTCATTCATTCATTCATTCATTCATTCACTCACTCACTCACTCACTCACTCATTCACTCACTCATTCATTCATTCATTCATTCATTTATATTTCCACAGCTGTGTCTCGACAAGAGTTCATTAATTCCACCTTCTACGAGTACAGGAGAACCAGAGATCGACTCGAAGATATTGCCGATGAAAAGGAGAGAATTTACGAGTCTTTCGGTCCTGAAACTGTCATAGCTGCAAAGAATACAACTCACGACATGATGGTACGTATCCCCGGGGGTAAAGTAACGGGTATGCGCGTCGTACCTCTTAGGGGTAACAATCAGCGATTTGGTATCTTTTAGGGTCTTAAATTTGAGGTTAAGCAAAGCAGCACTTTCTGGTATCTTTTAGGGTGTTCAATTAGGAACTAGCCCATCGCATAATAACGCAATACGATGAATGAATTGATGACTACAAGTACTATGACTTGATAGATGAATGAATGAATGAATGAATAAAGAAATGAATGAATGAATGAATGAATGACTGTTCCATCTATTTTGCCAGAAACTTATTGAGAAAAAGAACGCTACTGGAGAAGAAGTGTCAGACATCCAAGTGTCCCTGGGATACACCAAAGGACTCGACCTTGCTTTGAATTTACTTTTCCCCTCGCTATCGTTGTCATTTTCTGGAGCTAAATTACTATGGAAGGTCTACCTTAAAGACACAGTCATTGGGAAGAAAATAAGTGGGGTAAGCATAAGATGGTAGTTAGGACAATGATAATGGTGGATAATCGATGGTAATGATTACGATGATGGTGGTGATGGTTATGGCTATGGCTATGATCGATGATGATAATGATGGCTATGATAATGTTGGCCGCGATGGTGTTGGTAATGATGATGATACTACTGATGATAGATGCCTCTTTATCATCATCATCACAATAATGATGATAACAACGATGACAACGATGGTTGTTATAAAAAGGTCAAAAGATACTCAGAATATATCTAATTAAGAATGTCTTGGTACGTAGGAATCATATTGATAAATTTATTTGTATTAACTACTACGTAATAAAATGTTTTTAAATAGCCGAGCTTTCGTACTAATCGTTCATTCTCAGGGTTATGAAAATGACAAGAAACCTTAGCTTTTTATACGTAGTTGATGCAAATGTATTTGCAATAGTCACACTAGTTGTTCTATGTTTTACTTGTTTTAGCTCCCGGAAGCATTTAAGAACAAAATAAAAAGCGACCCAAAATCAAAAAAAAGTAAGAAAGTTTCATCTGGGAGAATCATGAATACTAGGTTTGGTAAAAGACTGCAAGCTATAGGGGACAGTGTGAAGCCTAAATTGGTAAAAGCAGCTAAATTTGCAAAAAGCTTTCTAAAGCGCTTCGCACCTGTTGCAGGACTAGCATCATCAGGTACGAACTTATCACTTGCATGAAACATGCATATATAAACTATATATAAACTATTTGTATATTTGTTGGAGATGATAAAATTCCAAATGTACTATTATCATTACGATAATCATTTTATGATTGTATTATATTGCATTGAATTTGTATTAGTTGTATTTATATTTTATTTGAGAGCCACCTGAAATCTCGTTAAATAAAGATACTATTATCATTATTATTATAAAAATACTTTTGTATCCAAGTGTTGGTCTTAATTTGTGTTTTCTCGGCTTCCACAACTTATTCAATGTTATCTCTTTTGTAGCTTTTGACATATGGGCCATATTTAACACAGTTAAAAATTGCCAAGACATGGGCAAGAAATCAAAGGAAAGTGTGTCCAAAATGGAGGAATTGATAGAAATAACGAAAGAAATTTTACAAAACGTTACCGAAGGAAATGATGCAGTACAGTCGGTAAGTAAGTAAGTAAGTAAGTAAGTAAGTAAGTAAGTAAGTAAGTAAGTAAGTAAGTAAGTAAGTAAGTAAGTAAGTAAGTAAGTAAGTAAGTAAGTAAGTAAGTAAGTAGGTAAGTAAGTAGGTAAGTAAGTAGGTAAGTAAGTAGGTAAGTAAGTAGGTAAGTAAGTAGGTAAGTAAGTAGGTAAGTAAGTAGGTAAGTAAGTAGGTAAGTAAGTAGGTAAGTAAGTAGGTAAGTAAGTAGGTAAGTAAGTAGGTAAGTAAGTAGGTAAGTAAGTAGGTAAGTAAGTAGGTAAGTAAGTAGGTAAGTAAGTAGGTAAGTAAGTAGGTAAGTAAGTAGGTAAGTAAGTAGGTAAGTAAGTAGGTAAGTAAGTAGGTAAGTAAGTAGGTAAGTAAGTAGGTAAGTAAGTAGGTAAGTAAGTAGGTAAGTAAGTAGGTAAGTAAGTAGGTAAGTAAGTAGGTAAGTAAGTAGGTAAGTAAGTAGGTAAGTAAGTAGGTAAGTAAGTAGGTAAGTAAGTAGGTAAGTAAGTAGGTAAGTAAGTAGGTAAGTAAGTAGGTAAGTAAGTAGGTAAGTAAGTAGGTAAGTAAGTAGGTAAGTAAGTAGGTAAGTAAGTAGGTAAGTAAGTAGGTAAGTAAGTAGGTAAGTAAGTAGGTAAGTAAGTAGGTAAGTAAGTAGGTAAGTAAGTAGGTAAGTAAGTAGGTAAGTAAGTAGGTAAGTAAGTAGGTAAGTAAGTAGGTAAGTAAGTAGGTAAGTAAGTAGGTAAGTAAGTAGGTAAGTAAGTAGGTAAGTAAGTAGGTAAGTAAGTAGGTAAGTAAGTAGGTAAGTAAGTAGGTAAGTAAGTAGGTAAGTAAGTAGGTAAGTAAGTAGGTAAGTAAGTAGGTAAGTAAGTAGGTAAGTAAGTAGGTAAGTAAGTAGGTAAGTAAGTAGGTAAGTAAGTAGGTAAGTAAGTAGGTAAGTAAGTAGGTAAGTAAGTAGGTAAGTAAGTAGGTAAGTAAGTAGGTAAGTAAGTAGGTAAGTAAGTAGGTAAGTAAGTAGGTAAGTAAGTAGGTAAGTAAGTAGGTAAGTAAGTAGGTAAGTAAGTAGGTAAGTAAGTAGGTACGTAAGTACGTAAGTAAGTAAGTAAGTAGGCAAGCAAGTAAGTAAGTAGGTAAGTAAGTAAGTAGGTAAGTAAGCAAGTAAGTACGTACGTAAGTACGTAAGTAAGTAACAAATTGTTCAACATGCAAATGCGCGTGCTGTGTGCTCTCATAAGGCACGCGCCTCAACCAATCAAAATGCGTGATTTCTAATGGTTATTTTACTGAAGACGCTATAATCCAAATGGTCTATTCAATCTATAACACATCTTTTTATATACAGGGATATGATGAAGTACATGGTTACATTTTCAACGAGATTCTACTTGACGCCGTAACACAATTAAAAGCGATGATGGAAAACCCAGAAGTTGCAAAAAAAACAGACGAAAGTGACGGTATTGTAGATGCCATACAGGTAAGATGGAGTGCAGTGTCTTTAGGATCCCTGCGGTAGAAGATGTATATAAGAAAGGGTTTTAAATGTTTTAACATATTTGAAAATATACTTCTCCTCTCCATTACCCTCTAGTTCTCTCCGCCGCAACACCCGCCCCAACTTCCGCCCAATAATATGCCATTGTTTTTTCATGAAATTCCAAATTAGATTAATTTTAATACCCTTCAAAATACCAAATGGTTGTTTTCTGTTAAAGATACGCCGATCATTCCCGTTATTTTATCCCCTGCGACTCAACCCCCCCCCCCCCCCCCCTTAAAAATGGACTTCTGGTTATGTTTAATAGTTACTAAGTATGCTTAGTGTAATTCAAAATTGCAAAGGGATATTAAATGTCATTTGAGGCAGTTCTACTCAGATTTCTTTTCCTGCCGACAAATAAGATATAATATATTATAATAAACTTAGTATGCAATAGTTATACATATACTTAGTGTTTGAATGTATATCATTGATCCAAGATGTTTTTTCACAGGCTTTTTTGACTGCAAAAGACCTTGACGTTATTAATGACAACAACAAGATAAAAGTGGACAATGTACATAGGGATCTTAATGCCGCTTTGTTTAGTATTCCTTTCACATTGAAATGCTTCACTGAAAAAGGTAGATAGTCTCCCCGCAGCCGTTTTTAGTCTCGTTCCACTCCCCTACGGTCCACTTCTCTCCCCAGTGGACCGTAGGGGAGTGGAACGAGACTAAAAACGGCTGCGGGGGAGACTAAAGGTAGAGGGATCATTGAAGCGTTTACTTACACGTGGTTAGTTTCTGGTTGGTTTTGTTTATTGGCTAGTTGGTTGGTTAATTGTTGGTTAGTTGGTTATTTAGTTGCTTGTTTTTTGTTGGTTGGTTGGTGAGATGACTTTGTTTCTTGACTAGTTCGTTGATTGTTTGATAAATAATTTTATTCATTTCCTGACAGGTGACACTTTCAACGATGTCAAAACGGAATGTTCCACCGGTCAAGGTTCTCTAGCAACAGTGTACGAGACAGTCAAAAGATTGAAGGAAAACAAGGAAACCGAAAGCAAATGTGGTGACAGAACAGGACCTTTGTACGCATCGGTATGGTCAGTTAGAAATAAAGACTATGGTTCAGCTGTTCAATTTTTGTCGCCAGCCTTAGGCATAGAAAAAAACCCGAATGCCATGCAAACTGGCTTCAGAGTTTTTGTAATTTTTATAGTTATCCTCTGTCTATAAATCAGTGCTTGCTCATGCAATGGTCTAGGGACTAATCCTCTCTCAATTGTTCACGTGGTCCAGGGTTCTAGTCCCGGCTCGTGCATGAATTTTATAGTGTTGAGTTTGTTTTATATGTTGTTGTCTCCCTTGCCACAAGTGCGCTTTTCTCCGAACACTCTGCAGACTCTGCATTTCCTCCCATACAATGGGAGTTCAATGTAGTTAGAATGCCGAATATAAATAAATTTCAAAAATTGTTGTCGCTGAATCAAAGCTACAATCCACACGCAGAAACCTGCAAGGGATGTCGGTCTTTTCGAGAAATATGTGTTTCATCACTTACAACAACTTCACAAAACACGTACAATTAATATTATATGAATACAACGATGATGAGAATGAAATATCGAAATACTTTGCAGACATGTCTGATACTAGAGTGGAATGTGTGAAAAAGATTGAATGTCCACATTTGCCCTTTGCTTCCAGCATAATAGGTCTGCTTTAAAAATAACATTAGTGTTAATGTGCTTTTTATTGTGTTTTGAGTTTGAGGAGTTCTCAAACAAATCAAATCGTGTAGTTAAAGTAATTCTTTATCTAAATTTCCTATTTCAATTTTATACATACAATAGTAAACATGTTTTAATTGCTAGTTTATTCTAGGATTAACTGGATACATGTCATTTATCATAATTCAAAAGAGGCAGGGCCCGAAATGTATCTTGAGAAACCCCACAAATTTTTAACTAATTTTTGATGCTGTCATTATTGCTTTGTAGTCCAACGTCCTCTAACCAATCAGCGAGCGCTATCTTTAATATTTACCTGCGTACTTATACTAATTTTCTATTTATACGTAGTTAGCGGACATGAAAGCTGCATGGGAGAAATGGGCCACGGATGATGGCAACTACGACACTTTATGTCTGATGAACAACGCTAATGTGAAAAAAGGAGTGCTGGATCAAATGAGGAAAGGAATAAAAGATCCTCAACAAGTCGCTAACAACATTTATAAGCCCGACGAAGTAGAAGAAATAACTGCCATGATGGAGAAACTAAAGGATGATCCAAGTCTTAAAGTGCTACCTAAATTTCTCCAAAGTATGATATGTGCGGCAAAAGGTAGACAACAAGCAGCGGCTGAGGCGGTAGAGGAGATAAGTGGTTTCGGCTTGGGAACGATCAGCATTGAAGATTTCAACAACCAAGAATGTCCTCCTCCATCGGGTAATAGCAAACAAATAATAAAAAATAGTTAATATAAGCAGTACTGGACTGTGGCTGTTTCAAACGATGTAAACGTTTTATAGGATATAGTGTGGCATAAACTTTATTCATTAACATATACAAGTGGGTGACCTTTTTATTGAGCCCACATTCGCATTGGTCAGTCACTTTATAGTATCGTGTTAGTAATCGGATCTAGGGGGTGTCCCTTCAGCCACCGGTCACCCCCCCCCCCCCCCCCCCCCCCCCTAGCGCCGCAATTACCCCTATTTTATTTAAGACATTTAGGGGCCGGAGCACTACATTTGCAATTTGAACAACCCCTGAAAAATGTCTGGACCCGCCCCTGTTTCTTTGGTTCTTTGCGGTTTTTTTTTCATCACGATTTTGATTCATTTCAGCCGACGAAACTGATGACAAAGACTGAAAAAGATCTCAACACCACAACCTAAGAAGACACGGACCTGGAATATTCAATCGCCATCAAGACAAGAATAGAATGGAGCAATATATTGCTTTGATTTAAAATACTAGAAAAACATTTATACAGTTTGTAGCCTATAGACATCAATAAATTGCAAGTAAAAATAAAGCACAAGTGTCAGTTATTTTGTGCCTTCCATAGTCCGGCAGTCCACTAGTCCACCAGTCCACTAGTCAACCATTTATAATTAATTTGTGGCATCCATTGATAACGAACTTGAAAGAAAAATAAAAGGAGAGCTTGATCTAAACGAGACGTTGCAGGAATATACACTTATTTCAACTGAATCGTTGTAACAATCAAAACTGGAGCCGCCAATAAGATTAGATTGTATTATCACTACAATTATTGATACTGCAATTAATCCCTAAACCCGGGGGGTTCTCCCTTTTTCCAAGTGGTAGGGGTGATCAGCGTACCTTTCAGGGTTGAAAATATTTCCTGTGCGTATCTTTTAGGGTCCTGACTTAAAAGCAGTTATGTAACATGGATCCGTACCTTTAAGGGTCATTTTTACTCTGCTTTGTTGCTAAAAGTAAGCTTGGCTGGCAAGAAGTGTGTGTTTCGCTTCTAAGTTTATATTCTCGTCAAGAACACAGGCCTGAGTAACACAGCCTTCCAACGACTACCCATGCGCGAAAAAACAAGTAAATTCATGATCCAGCACACAAATCTGACATTCGTACGGACTCTATAAAAAACGATGGAGTGTACGACTTTCAGCACTTTTTTCTCAAAATATAAAAAAAAATACAAAAGTATAGACTCATGGTAGCTTTAAAATATAACAAAGGCTATGTTCACGAAATTTCAAGCTTATATATTGAATTCAGGGAATTTCTTATAAGACGACTTCAAACACTGTAGTCCGAAATTCCTAATGTTTACAATGGCAAATTGACCGCCGTGAAAATTTTGCCACGCATGCGTAGTCGTTTGACCCCTGTGTTGGCCGGAGTTAATTGTTGAGATAAAATCCCTCGATTATTCGTGTTTAGTGATTTTTCGTACGCAATGACAATTGTTTTGCATTAGGTGTAACTAATATTAAGCGAAAGGTTTTGGCTTGCGAAAGTACAATCGAATTCTTAACTTGCGGCACCTGAAGAAACTTGTTTTCAAACAAAAAAGACTAGGGAAATTAGAGAATTTCGAGAATAACAATGAGAAAGTTTTTTTATGATTAAATTACCATTTATTCACCTGCGGAGTAGGCGTGGCATATTACATGGTGGCGACCACGCCCATTTATTAAGGTGGTTATTCTATTGAATCTAATTTTTAAAATGTTCCACATCAATTAGATTTCTTTGAAGAGAAAGTGTAGAGAAGTTCCGAATAGACTAGTTTTAATCAGATTAATCAGAAGGCAAGAGAGTGGTTCTCATTAACACTCTCTAGTGTATCACACTCTAATGCACCCTAATTCCATTGTGTTCTTTTGTTGTTATTTGACTGTCACGCTTTAACTAATACAAGACAGGACTTGTGTCAATTCAGCTAAATTATTAGATAAATAGTCCATAGGTAATATAATGAAATGTGTAACACCGTAAAAAATGGTGACTTAACTTTACTTACTCCGACGAACGGCTGAAGCTCGAAACGTCAGTAAAGTTAAGTCAACATTTTTTACGGTGTTACAAATTTCATTATATTACCTATCGTTTATATCAAACACCGACGCAGCCTATACTAGTTTACTCGCTAGTTTCCAGATAAATAGTCCATTTAACCAACATTGTATTTAAAGGGTTATTTTAGAAGATCAAAAGAAGTAATAGAAACAATAAGGCACAGGTAACCCAAGCTTATTATCTGACAATATTGACAAGTAAAATCACAACTAGCCTGCGTAGCAAGCGTTTCTTTTGGGGGGAACGGGAGAAAGTTGCTTTTTGGTTGTTTTGGGATAGCTGTGTTATGGATATGGCCGCGCGAAACCTAAAACGAGTGTAAAAAACGAGGGTGGGGGAGGGGGAGGGAAGAAGAGCGGAGGAAACGCTTGCAAACAAACCCCGGGATTCTGAAAAACGCCCCTATGACCTTTCACAGCTGGGCGCCGCTGTTTACTCGGCACTCGTCTATCAACAGTTTTAAAAAGCAAACAGATATCGGATACTCTTATTTATAGCCGTTAAAAATAGAAAATCTTGAATCGAAACGCAAATTGTAGATAACATTCTCATCTTTAATAAACAGTTGATAGTATTTAATACAAATAATAGCTAAATAATAAACAGATAGTTCATTGAGTTTGCTTCTATAGTGTGTGATTCGTCCATAATCACGGCAAGGAACGGCGAAAGCTTTTGCGGTCTTTATGTTTCGCGCGGCCATATCTGTAACACAGCTATCCCAAAACAACCAAAAAACAACTTTCTCCCGTTCCCCCAAAAAGAAACGCTTGCTACGCAGGCTAAATCACAACGCATGTATATGCCATTATATTATGAAAGGAATTTCATGACATTTCATGTGTTGTTACATACAATCGTTAATAAAGGGTAAAATACTGTTTTTTGATATCTCTCGTTCTTAATAGACCGATCCAAGGTTATTGCCGCCATCTTGTAGGGGGTGCAGAACTACTGGGGCGAGCAGTAAATGTATGTAACTTTGAACTTATATAACTCCACTGGAAATTGCCGAATGTTCAATATAAACATTTCATATCAAAGATACTATGCATGGCTAAACCTGAGATCAAACTAAGGTTGTTAAATTATGCGAAACGTATGTAAACGGCGATTTCAAATCTCCCTATATTTACTGTGTAATTCTATATCGCTGAAACACAGTGTTTGTATGTAAATCTAAAATATTGATTACAGAGCCTGTAGCTCGTTTCCCAGCGCTATTTTTTGGATATGTTATTAACAAATGCAAAACCTTTGATATGCAATTTTAACTTTGCAAATCCAATGAATTGGAAGAAAAATATGTACTTTCAAAGTAGTCCAAAATCACATACATTTACTGCTCGCCCCAGTAATTCTGCACCCCCTACAAGATGGCGGCAATAACCTTGGATCGGTCTATTTACGGCTGTAACGACTTTAAAATACAAGACATGTCATGTTATCCATTAGGTAATGTTATTTGTCAATGCTGTCGGATAATGAACTTGGGCTTCCTGCGGCTAAGGTACAATTCATGCTTCTACAGGGGACGCCATTTTGAGAAGTTGCTATATAGTGCTATGCTGTGGTCTTGGAAGACATTTTGTGCTATGCTAATTTGATGTAATTTTTCAACACACTGCCTCACTTAGAACCTTGCAATGTTTTTTCAAGTCAACAATATACCAAGATGGCGCCCAAGTTGTTAACCGGAACAGTAGAAGGCTGTATGCTGCACAACAGTAACTTATGTCGATCTGGATGAGATCGTTTAACCTGAAGTTCCGCCATTAGAATAAAATGAATAAATATACACATAAATATGTGAGCAGTTAGGACTGAAACGGAAACACAACAATATGCGTACATCTAATAGCAATTAAGAACGTTGTCCTGACTTTTGTTAATTAGTGGGAAAGGAATTAATTGAAAGACAAAAGAAGATCACTCATGCTGAACTCTTTCTTTTGTTATTCCTTTTTTACTAAATTACTAAAGCTGTTTTTTAATGTTACAACATCCTTGCAATTTAGTGAACAAAAATTGCAAGAACGTTGCATGTCCTTTCTTTTGTTATTTAGTGCATGGGAAAGCAATTAATTGAAAGACAAAATAAGATCACTCAAGCTGAACTCTTTCTGTTGTTATTCCTTTCTTATTCAATTACTCATAAAGTTCTTTGTTCGTGCACTAGTCTTGTGTGTACACCTAATTATATAATTGCAAGAACGTTGTCCTGACTTTTGTAATTTTAATAGTGGGAAAGGAATGAATTAAGAGACCAAATAAGATCACTCAAGCTGAACTCTTTCTGTTGTTATTCCTTTCTTATTCTATTACTCATAAAGTTCTTTGTTCGTGCACTAGTCTTATGTGTACACCTAATTGCAAGAACGTTGTCCTGACTTTTGTAATTTCAATAGTGGGAAAGGAATGAATTAAGAGACAAAAGAAAACCACTCTTTTTTTTTAATGTGAAAACATCCTTGCAATTTGGTGTATGCATAAAAATACAATGAGATTTTAATTTGGTGTGGGTTTGACAACAAAGTTGACATTATCAATGAAAGCTGAAATTAATTAAACTAACATCCAGGCAGGTTCCTCAATATCACATCGTGTATTTTCCAACCCCTTTCTGGTGTTCACAATGGGGAACTAGTATCAATTGCAAAGCTTTCTCAAACGTGCGATGGGATAAATAATATATCAGATTCGATCATTAATATCGGCTACCTCAAACGTCTTATTCATCAGTTGGAACTGAGAACGTGAGGTTATAGGTATGAGAAATTGCATTTAGGAAAATACTTAAATCGTATTCTAAGGAATCTTTCTGGGAGTTACTAACGAATTTTGTCGAAGTTCTTAGTAATTCCATCAAATGTATTTTGAATTTCGAAGCATTTTAAGAGGGTTTTTTTTCGCTAACAGAGAATTTAGAATTTTTTATTGATTTTCATTAATTTTCTTGGGGAATTTAGTGAGATTTCGTGGAATTGTTTTTGAAAAATTCTTATTAGAAATGTTTTGAATTCTTTGTATGTTACGAATGGTTTTGGGAAATATATTTTCATGAGATTTTATGTAAATTGTTAAGTTAATTTTGTTGGATTTCTTGGGAAAGTTGAGATACACAGATTTTCTTATTTAAGGCTGATAAAGCGAAATGTCTTATGGATCTAAACATGTTCTGATTCCTGCTTATTGTTCTTTGAAAATGTTTTTTAACTTTGAAATTATTTTGTATCAGTATTTAATATTTTCTCCGCTCTCCCTAGCCATGGCGATGCCTTCAAAACGTATGTTTGTCGTGCTGTCCCTTTGTCTTCTTCTACAGCAGTTTGCCCCAGCATATGCCGCCAACTTATCTCACACTAAAGATAAACATTCCAAGAAATCACACAAGGCCAAACACTACGAAAATGACAAAGGTTTTTATATCATTTTTTACTATAGTACTTTTAGTATTGATAAGGCCATGTATGATAACATAACAAATTAAAGAATTCATTGAAAAATGTTTGACTAAATTCATCCAACATGACATTTATGACATCACGTGTAAACAAAGAATATGCATGGACGATGAAACTGATTAAAAGTTAAAAACATTGATCAACAACATAGTCTCCCCTGTAGCCGTTTCTAGTCTCGTTCCACCCCCCCCCCCCCCACCCCCCCCCCCCCCCCCCCTCCCTGGGAAATAAGCGGACTGTAGGGGTGTGGAACGAGACTAAAAACGGCTGCGGGGGAGACTATCAACAACAAAGTAGCTGTATTATGTTGATTTTAGTATCATCATCACAAACCCATCACCATATTATCATCACCATCATCACCATCACCGCCATAACCACCACTAACATCTCCTCCAGTTTCTTTATTATCATCACCAGGAATTGTATAACTGCAACACCATCATCATCACTACCATATATAACCACCACATATTTCCACACCTATCTTTACCATCACAATATTATCATCATCACCACCACCAGCACCACCACCATCATCACCGCCATAACCACCACCATTTATAACCCCACCAGTTTCTTTACTATCATCACCATTGTATAACAGCACCATCATAACATCGGCATCATCACCACCATATATAACCACTACTTTTATCTCCACACCTATCTTTACCAAAATCATCATCATCACCTCCATCATCATCACCACCATAACCACCGCTTATACCCCACCAGTTTCTTTACTATCATCATCGTTGTATAACAACACCATCATCATATCATCATCACCACCACCATATATAACCACCACTTTTATCTCCACACCTATCTTTACCTTCATCATTACTATCATCATCATATATAACCTGCACTTTTATCTCCACACCTATCTTTACCTTCATCATTACGAACCCCATCATCATATATAACCACCACTTTTATCTCCACACCTATCTTTACCTTCATCATTACTATCATCATCATCATATATAACCACCACTTTTATCTCCACACCCATCTTTACCTTCATCATTACTATCATCATCATCATATATAACCACCACTTTTATCTCCACACCCATCTTTACCTTCATCATTACTATCACCACCACCATATATAACCACCACTTTTATCTCCACACCTATCTTTACCTTCATCATTACTATCATCATCATCATATATAACCACCACTTTTATCTCCACACCCATCTTTACCTTCATCATTACTATCATCATCATCATATATAACCACCACTTTTATCTCCACACCCATCTTTACCTTCATCATTACTATCATCATCATCATATATAACCACCACTTTTATCTCCACACCTATCTTTACCTTCATCATTACTATCATCATCATCATATATAACCACCACTTTTATCTCCACACCTATCTTTACCGTCATCATTACTATCATCATCATCATATATAACCACCACTTTTATCTCCACACCTATCTTTACCTTCATCATTACTATCATCATCATATATAACCTGCACTTTTATCTCCACACCTATCTTTACCTTCATCATTACGAACCCCATCATCATATATAACCACCACTTTTATCTCCACACCTATCTTTACCTTCATCATTACTATCATCATCATCATATATAACCACCACTTTTATCTCCACACCCATCTTTACCTTCATCATTACTATCATCATCATCATATATAACCTGCACTTTTATCTCCACACCTATCTTTACCTTCATCATTACGAACCCCATCATCATATATAACCACCACTTTTATCTCCACACCTATCTTTACCTTCATCATTACTATCATCATCATCATATATAACCACCACTTTTATCTCCACACCCATCTTTACCTTCATCATTACTATCATCATCATCATATATAACCACTACTTTTATCTCCACACCTATCTTTACCTTCATCATTACTATCATCATCATCATATATAACCACCACTTTTATCTCCACACCTATCTTTACCTTCCTCATTACTATCATCATCATCATATATAACCACCACTTTTATCTCCACACCTATCTTTACCTTCCTCATTACTATCATCATCATCATATATAACCACCACTTTTAACTCCACACCTATCTTTACCTTCATCATTACGAACCCCATCATCATATATAACCACCACTTTTATCTCCACACCCATCTTTACCTTCATCATTACTATCATCATCATCCTATATAACCACCACTTTTATCTCCACACCCATCTTTACCTTCATCATTACGAACCCCATCATCATATATAACCACCACTTTTATCTCCACACCCATCTTTACCTTCATCATTACTATCATCATCATCCTATATAACCACCACTTTTATCTCCACACCCATCTTTACCTTCATCATTACTATCATCATCATCATATATAACCACCACTTTTATCTCCACACCTATCTTTACCGTCATCATTACTATCATCATCATCATATATAACCACCACTTTTATCTCCACACCTATCTTTACCTTCATCATCATCATATATAACCACCACTTTTATCTCCACACCTATCGTTACCGTCATCGTTACTATCATCATCATCATATATAACCACCACTTTTATCTCCACACCCATCTTTACCTTCATCATTACTATCATCATCATCATATATAACCACCACTTTTATCTCCACACCTATCGTTACCGTCATCATTAGTATATTATCATCATCATATATAACCACCATTTTTATCTCCACACCTATCTTTACCTTCATCATTACTATCATCATCATCATATATAACCACCACTTTTATCTCCACACCTATCTTTACCTTCATCATTACGAACCCCATCATCATATATAACCACCACTTTTATCTCCACACCTATCTTTACCTTCATCATTACTATCATCATCATCATATATAACCACCACTTTTATCTCCACACCTATCGTTACCGTCATCATTACTATCATCATCATCATCAACAACAACATCATAATCATTACCATTATCATCATCTAACATCAAAAATCTAATTAACATATAATGCTATCAATTAATCAGGAACTTGGGTACTATTATTGACAATTCACTTAGTATGGATCCTCAGGTTAATCAAATTTGTAAGGCTGCTTTTTATCATATTCACAATATTCGACGGATCTCAAAATATCTTTCTCGGGATTGTCTTAAAACATTAGTTCATGCTTTTGTTACGTCACGCCTTGACTATTGTAATAGCTTACTCTATGGCCTGCCTAAATATCAGATCTGTAAATTGCAGAGGGTCCAGAACACTGCCGCTAGGTTAATAATGAACGCTAGAAAGTATGACCATATCACGCCTGTACTCTACAACCTTAATTGGCTACCTGTCTTTTATCGTATTCAGTTTAAGATTTTAACAATTACATTCTAGGCTATATATAACATCTCGCCTAGCTATATAAGTGATTTGGTGTCCATTAGGTCTTGTTTTGCATATTCATTAAGGTCTAACAACACTTTAGTCTTGGATCGTCCTAAGGGGCGTATGCTATCGACACTAGGGGCGCGTTCTTTCTATGCTGCTGCCCCCACACTGTGGAACAGCCTTCCTGTACAAATTCGGGAAATAAAATCACTTAGCATTTTTAAGAAACAGCTTAAGACACATCTTTTTAATATAGCTTATAACAAGTAGTTTTTAGTGAATTTAACTTAGTTATTTTTATTTAGAATATTTCCATTTAGAATATTTCCACTTAGTATTTCGTTTTTTAGTATTGGATTTTTATAGATTAATATTTATAGTAATTATTCATATGTTATATATTTATATTTTATTGACTTATTCATGTAAAGCGCTCTTGATAATTTTAATGTTAAAAAGCGCTATATTAAGTAAATAAATTATTATCAACAGAAAGGGGAAACTACCACCAAATAGCCGAGAGAAGATCAGGCGCCGGCGAAATATTTGGTTCGATTTTAAAGAAAGGCTGGCAACTTCTTGGAGACGGCGATGTGATTGCAAAGTTAAACTTTGCTGCACAAACTACTTCTCAATTAACCAAAGCAGTAACCTTTGCCGTCGAAATAGATAAACAAATTAACGGCTGCAAAGGCCTTGCACCGGACCTCGAGAGCGATTGGGCAGAATTTAAGAAATTGAAAAAAGAATTTGGTAATATCGGTGATAGTATTGACAGAATTAACCTACAAGGTGAGAACTAACAGATATTATCATAACCACATATACTGCAGGGGCGGATCCGAAAATTTGCCAAGGGCTCTTAAGATGGGGGTGTCCGGTCCCTGAAATGAATAATATATGACTGTATATCAATATGGGGTAATTGCGGCGCTAGGGAGAGTGCGGTGCCTGAAGGGACACCCACTAGATCCGCCTCTGTACTGGATATGAGCAATTATGATTGGTTTCTTTAGGCTCATATACCGTGAGAACCGAAAAAAAAATGGCGGGGCGGGTTATTGCGGAACTGAGTGTAGACAAAATGAAATGTTTACTAGAAAATATAACTTAAAAAGCAACGGCGTGCTGTGGGGAAAGTGAGGGTCGTAAGTTAGAAAACTGCGTTTCCCTCTTTAAATAAAGATATTGCATTGTACTTCACTGCACTTATATAAGTTTATTGTGTTACACCAAAAGATATAAATACACAGCATCGGTAGTATCTCTACAACATTCTACAAATTAACTAATTGAAATTTCACAAAAAGCAAAAAATAAGTAGAGATGTTGGAGCGATGAAATTCGTGGCCGTCATTACTGACCGCTGTATTGTATTGTTTCTTATAAAATTCATGAATATTTAATGAGCAATGGACAAAATGTTGAAGCAATTGACAACAATTGTCCTGACGGGGGTTGTATATCTGATACAGATTCAAGTTTTAACTTGAGTTTTCTCGGCCAGATTTACTTTTATCTTGACAATTTTATTAAAATATTAAAGAACTTATGTTGGAGTTTCATAAGTACTGTACAATTTTCGTGTCCGATCTGTATGAGATGTACATCCCATACAGATCGGCCACCCATATTGTATATAGTACATAAGACCTTAGCCAATCAAAATGCGTGATTATTAATAGTTATTATAAAATCCTTCTTACAGCACAAAGTCGGCAGCTCTATACCAACACAACATTCTATGAATACGGACGAACAATCAAAAAACTAGAGAATACTGCAGATATTCAAGAAAGAATCATTGAATATTATAACGAAGGAAATTCTCCTACGAACCAGGTAAATAATCTATATAAAATGTACGAAAATTATTATTTATATCAGACATTTTTCTTAATCCATTATACATTTTACTATTTTTTATATATTTAAAAAAAAAATGTTTTGTAAAAAACAAATGGAGTAAAAATGTACGATAACTAGCGGTTAAACTAGTGTGGACTGTGCCAGTGTTTCTGAGGAAATAATTGCAGTAAAAATGTACGATAACTAGCGGTTAAACAAGTGTGGACTGCGTCGATGTTTATAGGGAAACAATTGGAGTAAAAATGTACGATAACTAGCGGTTAAACTAGTGTGGACTGTGCCAGTGTTTCTAAGAAAACAATTGGAGTAAAAATGTACGATAACTAGCGGTTAAACAAGTGTGGACTGCGTCGATGTTTATAGGGAAACAATTGGAGTAAAAATGTACGATAACTAGTGGTTAAACTAGTGTGAGAAGAAAACAATTGGAGTAAAAACGTACGATAACTAGCGGTTAAACTAGTGTGGACTGTGTCAGTGTTTCTCAGGAAATAATTGGAGTAAAAATGTACGATAACTAGCGGTTAAACTAGTGTGGACTGCGTCAGTGTTTCTAAGAAAACAATTGGAGTAAAATGTACGATAATTAACGATTAAACAAGTTAAGTGTGGCCTGCGTCGATGTTTATAGGGAAACAATTGGAGTAAAAATGTACAATAACTAACGATAAACTATAGTGTGGACTGTGTCAGTGTTTCTAAGAAAACAATTGGAGTAAAAATGTACGATAACTAGCGGTTAAACTAGTTTAGACTGCGTTGGTGTTTCTAATTAGGAAATAATTAAGTAAACATATACGATAAACTACTGGTTAAACTAGTGACATGCACAATAAGGGGCAGGGGGTTTCAGCTTTGTAAGGAGACAACTGTAGTGAAATCAATGTATTATAACTTCTATTATCATAACACCATCGTCATCATCGTCTTAATCATCACTATCATTATCGTCTTCATCTTCATTACCATCATAATCCATATTATCCTTATTAGGATCATTTTAAATCATCCGATAAACATCTTAATCATTATGATCAATATTTGTTACCATTTTAGTCGTCAGACCAAACAAAGACCAAAAGGGCAAACCTCAATGTTGGAAATAATCTGGCTCTCCAAAAATTCAAAATATCCCAGATAGACTTTGCACTCCAACTTCTTGGAGATATGGTGGGTCCAAAGTTAGTTCAAGGAGGAAAAGGTTTTGAGAGTTTTGGAAAACGATTGGAGCCAATTACAAATATTGCATCGGCTGGTAGGCTAACATATAATAATAATAATAAAATATTTTATCACAGTAGATCCACATTGGTTATTGTTTTGCTGGCAATCACACTCACAACCTCTACATTAAATATTTTTCAAACACCACTCCTCACATGATGATTTTTGCTGAGGAAGGAAAAATCGAAATACTCGGAGAAATGACGATGGTGATGATCGATGATGGTGATGATGATGATGATGATCAGTGGTGGTAATGATGATGATGTCGATAATAGCATTGATTTTGATAATGACGAGGTCTGGAGAAATAATGTCTCGGTTATTATTTATTTTTTAATGTTATTACATTCATTGGTTGGGGGGGGGGGGGGGATTCCCCCAAGAAATATCGAGCAACGCCTTAACCCTTAAAACAAAATCGAGCATGACCAATCTAGGCAAATAAGATATCGAGGATCTGTCAAAAAAATATATTGCCAACTAAATGTTCGGAAAAAAATCGAACAAACCGAAAATTGCGACCAAAAAATGTATTACATTTACGGTGGGTATTTCGCCTGGGTGTTACGTTTACGGTTGTTATAACTGAAATTTACGGGTGATACAAGGGTTGTCAGAAAACGAGAAAAGTGTTAACAAAAAAAGTGCTGCAATCTTCATACCGTATATATTTGTTTTATAAAATACTAATTGACTGAGCAAACGCGCGTGCTGTGTGCTCTCATAAAGCACGCGCCTCAACCAATCAGAATGCGTGACTTCTAATAGTTATTTTATATTGTCTCCTAGTTTATGATATCTGGGGTTTGTTTCTCAAGATAAAAGAGTGCACAGACAAGGGCGCAAAAGCTAAAGAAGCTGTAACAAAAATGAAGGAAGGAATCACAAAAGCCAAAGAAATTGAAAAAAATGCGCAAGATATCAACAAAGAAATACAATCGGTAATATACAACAATTATTAAATATTAATCATAGTCAAATATCTTCACAATCGATCATATGACATGAAAGATAAATGATGACAACCAGGTGATTTCGCGCGCGCACTTCCGGTTATATTAGCCAATCAGAAGCATTTTTGTCGCATCGCCAACAGTTCCAAGATGGCGTCTTTCGAGAGAAAGCTTTCCCGTGTTGATTAACCCTCTATAGATACATCCTTAACATAACTTTACATTACAGCGGTTCTCAGTCACACGTGCACCGCACGCATAAAAAGCACCGCTATAAAACGTGAAGTTGGTGGACGTCAATCAAACTGTGTTTACAAGACGCATGGTGTTTTTACTTCAGTTGGGCTGCGAAACATGTCTGAAACCGACGAAGAGGTTGTTGTAGGAATTCAGACATGTTTCGCTCCCCGACTGAAGTAAAAACACCATGCATCTTGTAAACACAGTTTGATTGACATCCACCGACTTCACGTTTTATAGCGGTGCTTTTTATGCGAGCGGTGCACGTGTGACTGAGAACTGCTGTAAAATATTATATGTAGCTTGGACAACAAACGTTTGCTGCTGTTCTATCAGGGATAAAAAAAAAAAAAAAAAAAAAACCAAATGCCTAGAGTAACCGAAATTGTTTTTGTCTCGAGGCGCCATTTTGGAACTGCTCGTTTTTACAAACAATCCTTTGCGCGCTTCGAAGCGAGATCATGACCTGGAATGCACATTGTATATTTTAGGCATATGATGACGTCAACCAACAAGTCTTCAATCAGACTCTATTAGATCAAATGTCAAAGCTAACCGAGATGATGAAAGACCCCGAGATGGCAAAACAAACTGACGAAGTTGCAGGTGTTGTAAAGGCTATGGAGGTGAGTTCCCCGGGGGAGGAAGGGGTATTCTCCACGGGAATTTTAAATAAACCGGTAAATTAAAAAAGGGCGTGAAAGCCCGGCCCTAAGAGATTCCACACAAAAGGGCAGAAGACGAAAAAAGGACGATAGTGAGTTGAGTTGGTAGATATTTCCAAGATATACCAAAAGGAGGATAACGTGAAAGATGGTCCCACAAAATTTTCAAAATATTTCCGGAATTGTTTTCCAATATAATTTTCACTCAAAATTTCTGATATTTTTTTGAATGAAAAACTTGTCTGTCTAAATGCATGTGCGCTAATGTTTTTTATCACTAAGGCTAGTGAGTGTTGGTCTAAGTCTCTATAATTAGTAGGATCCTTGTGTCTGGCGAAATAGATTGAGACTTAAAAGAAGTGATGAAGGGGCTTCCATTTATTAGTGTATGGGGGGGGGGGGGGGGGGTGAGCAATATGGAGGGGGTCACTTTTTTTCCGGAAGCTATATATAGGGGGGGGGGGGGGGTTGTTACAAATTGTATGCTGTTTTATAGGGGTTTAGTAAAATGTGGACGAAATATATAGTGTGTGTATGTGTTTGGGGGGGGGGGGGGGGGGGTGGGGGTGGGGGTGGCATGACATTTTTGCCAATCAGGAGATGGGGATGGGTAATACTTGGAAAAAACAGATAAATAATTACCATTACTTGATTTGCTGTCATTTAACACGTTATGATATCATTTTAGAATTACCAAAATGGAAAAGATATTGAAACCGAGATTGATATCAAGAAGCTCGATATAGACGTCTTGCAACGAGAAGTGAATGATGCCTTACAACGAGTTACGTTTACGTTGGATTGTCATTTAATCAAAGGTAATTATATTCAAAGGTAACTTTAATCAACGCCAAACTTTAGAACATTCGACATATTTTGAAATTGTTTTGAACAAATTTAAAAAAGCAAAATAATATATAAGCATGAAAATGAGATCGTCATGAAAATGATAACGATTGCGACAATGATAACGACAATGATAACGAAAATGATAACGATAACGACGACAATGAAAACGATAACGATAACAATAATGACAATGATAACGATAATGATAACGATAATGATAACAATAATAACGATAACGACAATGATAACGATAATGATAACGATAATGATAACAATAATAACGATAACGACAATGATAACGATAACGACAATGATAACGATAATGATAACGATAACGACAATGATAACGATAATGACAATGATAACGATAATGACAATGATAACGATAATGACAATAATAACGATAACGGCAATGATAACGATAATGACAATAATAACGATAACGGCAATGATGAATATAGTGATAACGAAAATGAGGACGATAAATGATAACGACAATAATGACAATAGTAACGATAACGATGACGATAATGACAATGATAACAATAATGATAACGACAATAATAACGATAACGACAATGATAACGATAATGATAATGATAACGACAATGATGACGATAATGATAACGACAATGATAACAATAATGATAACGACAATAATAACGATATAACAACAATGATAACGATAATGACTATGATAACGACAATGATAACGATAATGACAATGACTGATAACGATAATGACAATGATAACGACAATAATGACAATAATTAATAACGATGATGACAACGATAACGGCAATGATAACGATAACGACAATGATAACAATAATGATAACGACAATAATGACAATAATAACGATAATGACAATGATAACGATAACGACCATGATAACGATAGCTACAAGGTCAATGAACGATAATGACAACGATAATGATAACGATAACTGAACAGCGATAACGATTGCGACAATGATAACGATAATAACAGCGATAACGATTGCGACAATGATAATGATGACAATGCATGACGACAGTCATCATAATGACAACGATAACATACAATAACCATTGCGATAATGATAACGATAATAACAGAGTAAACGATTGCGACAATGATAACGATAATAACAGAGATAACCATTGCGATAATGATAACGATAATAACAGAGATAACGATTGCGATAATGATAACGATAATAACAGAGATAACGATTGCGATAATGATAACGATAATAACAGAGATAACCATTGCGATAATGATAACGATAATAACAGAGATAACGATTGCGACAATGATAACAAACAACGATTATGATGATAATGATCAAGAAAATGATAACCTTCAACAGTCAACAATCATGATGATGAAGATGTTATACTATGAAAATCACTAGAGTGGTTAAATGTCAGTTGAAAATGTGGCCTTGGGGTGTTTTTTTTTGTACCACATGACCATTTTTGAGCAAAATGATTGGCCAGAAGCGATCACATGGTACAAAAACGAGACAGAATTTTAAACAAGCATTTTATCACTCTAGTGATTTCGATAGTAACGATATCCATTATTGATATAATACCATGCTTGTTCTATAAAAGCTCGTTTTGTGAAGCATACAAGAAGCGACTGTTCACAAGGAAAAAACTCACTGCTGGCAATTTACAATACCAATAAAAGGATAATGAGTGACGCAGCATCAGGACAATGCCTCGCAAGAATTGGAGAACTGTTTGATTCGGTAAGTCTAACTGTGATTACATACATATTTTGTCTCGACCTTGTAGAGTAGATTCGGTAAGTTCCAAGTACTGGTTTCCAGATTCCCACGGATGGATTCCAGATTCCAAGCGCTGGATTCCAGATACCAAGGGATGGATTAATTCCAGATTCAGAGGGCTGGATTCCAGATTCCAAGGGCTGGATTCAAGATTCCACAATGAACTGAGTATTAAAAGTTTAAATTCTATACTGAGAAATGTTATTACGGTTTTATTCAGTGGATTTTAGTGGCTATGAAGGACCGTTATAATGAGTTATCGTTTCCTCTGTATATGATGTTGAAGAAATAGAAAACGCGCGCGCGTGATGTGTGCAGTAAAGCACGCGGGGATTGACAGAACACGAGAGAAGTGTTAAGAGAAGCTCGACGCGAAGCTTCTCGAGTGTTCTGACAATTCCTAAGTGCTTTATAACTGCATACAGCACAGAATGCAAGTTTTATATTTCTTTTATCAAATACAAATTGATCAACATGCAAACGCGCGTGCTGTGTGTTCTCATAAAACACGCGCCTCAACCAATTAAAATACGTGATTGCAAATAGATATTTTATAATTGTGGCTAATAAATGGTTACTAGTTAGCTATTAGATAAAAACCTACTGCTTTAGTGATGATAATCATGAAGGTGGTGATGATGATGACTATGATGATACTGATGTTGAAGATGATATAGATGATGATGAATATGATAGCAATGATGATGGCTACGATGGCTGTGGTGATGATGATGATGATGGTGATGATTGAGTAATTATGATGATGAGGATAGCAATGAAAGTGTTCATGATGGCTATAATGATAGCAATGATGATGAAGATAATGACATAGACGTTTGTCTTCAGGTGGACGTCGTCAAGGCATCCTGGGAGGAATGGGCTTCTAAAAATACAGCCGTCGATCCAATATGTTTAATGAATGACAAAGTCGTTGTGAAGCGCGTCAAAGAAGAGTTACAAAAAGGCATATCCGACCCACAAGCCATCGCTCAAAAGATTTTTAAACAAGACGCAGATGATGAGATACAAGCCATGATCGATAAGCTTAAAGATGATCCATTTGTTAAACAGTTGTCTCAAGAGATGCAAAACGTGATATGTCAAATGAAAACAATGGGACAGAAATATGAAGAAGCACTTGGTACGCTAGAGATAATATATCCAGAGCGCAAAGTTACCAAGGAAGAGTACGAGAACCAAACATGTCCTGTACCTGCACAAAATTGAGACAGTAATGATTCAGGTAATTATAAACCCTTACAGTGGAAAACCTATATACCGGACACTCAGAAAACTAGAACCCCTCTATACCAGAACCTTAGAAAACTAGAACCTCTCCATACCGGACCCTCAGAAAACTAGAACCCCTCTATACCAGAACCTTAGAAAACTAGAACCTCTCCATACCGGACCCTCAGAAAGCTAGAACCCCTCTATACCAGAACCCTAGAACTTCTCCATAGCGGACTCTCAGAAAGCTAGAACCCCTCTATACCAGAACCTTAGAAAACTAGAACCTCTCCATACCGGACCCTCAGAAAGCTAGAACCCCTCTATATCAGAACCTTAGAAAACTAGAACCTCTTTATACCGGACCCTCAGAAATTAAAACTAGAACCACTCTATACCAGAACCTTAGAAAACTAGAACCTCTCCATACCGGACCCTCAGAAAGCTAGAACCCCTCTATACCAGAACCCTAGAAAACTAGAACCTCTCCATACCGGACCCTCAGAAAGCTAGAACCCCTCTATACCAGAACCTTAAAAAACTAGAACCTCTCCATACCGGACCCTCAGAAAGCTAGAACCCCTCTATATCAGGACCCTAGAAAACTAGAATTACCTCTAAACCGGGCATTTGTTTCGTTCCCAATTTCCAGCGAACCGGAACCCTCGCCAGACCGACATTTATCTTAGTCCCAGCACTGATTGGTATATGGGGGTTTCACTGTATATACCATAGCGCATTAATTCAATAACTTTAAAGGAAAACTACGGTCTAGGTTGTTTCAATCAGAATACGGAGTCAAAATGAAGGCGCGTCGAAATAGACCTTTCACGTTTCTCGTCCACAACCTCAGCCTCGATAGCATGTAATATTCTTGACAATTTGACAACAGCTCGCTGTTATTTAATGTACACATTATCAAACAATTGTAACCCTTTAAAATTCCATGGGTTGTAGTCAAATTCTAAAGAATAAATTATACGCTATCGAGGCAGAAGTTGTTCGATGAAAACCGTGAAAAGGTTTATATTAAAGTTTTCCGTTTTCTTTTGATTCTGACCCCGACCCTTGCATAGGGTCACAGGTACCCCAAGCTAACCATTTTTAAAGGAATATATGTAATACCACGACTTCTCTTATAATATTACAGTAAACAGCTAAATTTACACTAACAATTTTGTCGCGCGACAGGTGCGGCGTTTTCAATGGCGATTTTATCACAGCTTTGTCGCTGCAATTTCGAATACGCTCGAATTTAGGAGACAGAAAATCGCAGCAAGTTGCACTAGTTTCGAGCATGTTCAAAGTTTCGTTGACAACTCTGCGATAAAATCGTCATTGAAATCGCAGTTCTTGTCGCGCGACAAAATTGCTAGTGTAAACGGACCTTTAGAATAAATTAAAAGAAGAATACATATTGTCTCCTCTCGATATTTCGCTTATAAGAGAAACGTATTCTTACATACATATCTTTACTAATTGATAGCCTGGGTTATCTGTGTTACTTTATCATATTAATAGTTGACGTGACGGTTTTTCCAAATTTTGATAGAGTAAAATAAATGAAAATTCATCTTCATGGCTGGAAAGAGAACTTCACAATTACGTTTGTATGTCAGACGAGAAACCTTGCCTACTCCTTGCCTATCAGTAGGCAAGGTTTCTCGTCTGGCATACAAACGTCTGTAAAACCTGCTGACTTTACCGCACTCCTTTACCGCGCTATATCTTTGCTATTTTATACGATTTTCTTCTCAAACTTAGCGATTTTACTAATTGTGAAGTTCTCTTTCCAGCCATGAAGATGAATTGTCATTTATTTTACTCTATCAAAATTTGGAAAAACCGTCACGTCAACTATTAAAAGTGGACTATCGGAATCGGAAAGAAAAGAAAAAGGTTTTTATTTGCGATTCTGCTAATGATACGTGCATGGTTTTGACAACATTTTGACGATCAAAAAATGCTGATTGAAAATATTTACGTTTCAGAATCGGATGATGATGATAACGAAGCATGAGGACTCCCGAGTCTCCAGGGATCAAACAATTTAAAAAAATACAATGATACCATATATGAAGCTAGCCACCTGGATCCGTAGGCAACTCCCTTTCCTCTTTTGGGCTTCCTTTGCCCCCTTTGTCGCACCCATTCTCCTTCTCCCCTCTTACAATTCCTAAACAGGAAGCCCACGACAGATGCCTGCAGAGGAGGCTTATATAAAGCTAATCGTAAGACGATTGGCAATTTTTATAAAATATCTGTCATGTGACCTAGTATACATTGCCTTACTGATCATTGGTTCAATACAACAATATAATTTGTTAATAAATTGTAATTGAATTAAAGAAATACATTTAAATTAGAAGATGGAGAGGAATTATTGACATACACTATACAGTTTATATACCCCGATAAAGGGCTAAAGATCGGAACGTCAGTAAAGATAGGTAAACAATTGTTACGGTGTCACAAATTTTATTGTATTGCCTATCGTTTATATCAGACACCGACGCAGCCTATACTAGTTTACTCGCTAGCTTCCATGTATAAATAAGGTTTTTAATGGCGTCAAATCATTCCAAGTTGGAAAAGAATTAAGGGCATACATTTGCTTCAAAAAGGTTGTCCCTAGCGATTAGCGATAGGTCATTCCAAGATCGAAACGCAGCCAAACGTACCAATTGATACAGCAGGTTGTCATAAGCTCGCAAGACACTTTTAATTAGATTATTTACTGCCAAATTACCTCGATTCTTTTCTTGTTTTTCTTTTTTTGCTATTAATCAGATTAAAACTAATATATCCATGCTGAACTTACCTACATTTTCGCTTAAAAGAAATGAATCAACATACTTTTATAATTAGTCTAAATAGAATAACTAACCGTGAAAAATCAACCGCCTTAAGTGGGCGTGGTCACCACCATGTGATATACCACGCCTACTCCCCAGGATCAATCAAGGTTAACTTAATCAAAAAATACTTTTTAATCATAGTTGTGTTCTCAAATTTCTTTTTTCAAACCAGGTTTCCCGGTACCGCAAAAAAAAAAACTATTTCACTTTTGTTACTGACGTACAAAACTTTGCGCTTCGCTTCGCGGGTAATTGAAACCTTATTGGATATTTTCCAGCCCCTTTGCTGGTGTTAGCGAGGTGAAAATATCAAACGTTTGTCAAACATGCCAGTTTATGCCAGTATAATTAATAGATCATAAGCAAATCATAAAAAACCCTTCTTTCGTTATATCTTATTATTCAGTTGGATCTGAACGCAGACAGAGGTAAGACAGATTGTAGGAAAATATTAAGGAAATGTGATGATTTACATTGATAAGAAAGTTCCTATGATTTTCCATGTATCGTATTTACTTTTTTTATTCAGCCGCGACGCTTATTAGTAAATTTCTTGTGCTTTAAATGCGGCGCTTATTCGAAGGCGGCGCTTACACGAGGGCCGCGCTTTTTTAGGGAGACGCTTTTTTAACTATTGAGCTCGTCAAAGAAATCTTTGAGTAATACGTTATTGTTCTTTGAGAAGGCTTTTTCACTTTGAAAATAAAATGTGTTTTTTTTTGGTATCAGTATTGAGTATTTTCTCTCTCCCTAGCCATGGCGATACCTTCAAAACGTCTGTTTGTCGTGCTGTCCCTTTGTCTTCTTCTACAGCAGTTTGCCCCAACATATGCCGCCAACTTATCTCACACTAAAGATAAACATTCCAAGAAATCACACAAGGCCAAACACCACGACATCGATGAAGGTTTTAAAATTATTTCATCATTGATTTTTTCATTTTTTTAAATAATGGTTTTGATCTGCGTGAATGATGAAACGTTTAATGGATCAAAAGAAATTTCGAAACAAATAAGTGGCTGTGCTGTTTATTTTAGCTTGATTTTGTTTCAAAATAGCTTCAAATATATTCCTTTATCATCATCATCACTAACAAACATAGTAATTTATTATCTTCATTATCACAACCACTAGAATAACTATCACAACCACAACCATCGTCACTTTACCTCCGCCATCGTCACTTTACCTCCACCATCATCATAACACATCATCACCACCATGACCACTGCAACTTCCATCATCACATCATTTTCCACATCAATATTATTTTATTTAGGCGAAGGGCTATAGCTCGAAACATCAATAAAGTTATCATTTTTTTAAGGTGTTAAAAATTTCATTATATTATCAATCGTTTATATCAAACACCGACGCAGCGTGTACTAGTTTACTCGCTAGTATAACTCCAATCATTATCTTAAATCATAACCGTCATCATAATCATCATTCAACATAGCACCATCGTCATCATAATATCACCGTCAATAATATAAAAAAATGGTGTTTCAATCTTTTAAGAATTGGGAAACTACGACCAAACAGCTGAGATAAGATCAGGTGCCGGTAAAATTTTGGGTTCTATCTTGAGGAAAGGCTGGAAACTACTTGGAGACGGCGATTTGATCGAAAAGTTAAACTTGGGTGCTCAAATTACTGGCCAATTTGCAAAAGCAGTAACATTTGGAGTCCAAATGGAAAAAATAATCAACGAATGCAATCGCATTGCACCAGATCTAGCGAGCAATTGGGCAAAATATAAGGAATTGAATGAAGAGTTTCGTAACATCAGTGACAGTATTGACAGAATTAACCTACAAGGTAAATCCTAACAGATAAATATATTGATGCGATTATGATGACTCATCTACGCGGTAATCTAAGAATTCAATGGGATTGATCCCTCGAGCTGCAATACCAATGTTGGTGTTGTATAGCCGGAATCATGATAAAAAAAACATAATGGAATCTGAATCACATCTTTAAATTATTAAGGAATCATGAATCACCAGGCTGAAAATTTGAGAGGAATCAAGAACCATTGAGTCAAATAGTCCCCTTACATGCGTCACTTTGAAACTGGTAGCCGGGACTTTCCATGGAAGCGAGACGAACGTTGAGCTTGCAATGATAGAGACCTGGCGGGACAATTATTCACGTGTCTATCATTGTAAGCTCAACGTTCGTCTCGCTTCGATGCAAAGACCCGGCTACCTTTTAAGATGGTGCAGGGAACTGTGAAGTGGACTATTGATTGCTGAATCATGAATGATGATGAACAAAGACTATATGGAAGGGAATCATGGATCAACGTTGATTCAGCTTCCAACCCCGATACCAGTACAGTGATCTACCAACTGAGCTGTGAACCAGTTTTTTGAGCACATAACACAGGATAATCTAGATATAAACTCGACGTACTTAGTGTGTTTACTCAGGCCGGCTACGTCATAGAGTAGTAATTGATAGTGGTTTACCTGTGTAATCTCGACACAAAATACCTCGAAGATGATAATTAGTAACTGCGCTACAATTAATTACTCAAGCTACCTCTCAGGGGAGCCTGAGTCTAGGTTTACCTTTTATATCTATCGGTCTATCGTTAAACCTAAAAACAAAAAGACTCTTAAACATGATAAGGAACTGAAAAAACTATGGTTAACATTATCCATCGTGGACTTTAAAGAAAGTACAAACACTCCTTCACTTCCATTCTCACTCATGCATTACATTTGTATCTCGTGCTTTACATTTTTCATCCATTCATTTATTCCCACGTTTCGTATTCATTCATTCAATCCTTTATTCCTTCACTCATTTATATATAATTCCTTCATTTTGTATTTGTTCATCTATTTATACTTTCACTCGTTTATTCAATAATTCAATCATTCGTTCACTTGTGTCGAAAGGGGGGGGGGGGGGAAGGGAGGTGGTTGTACCCCTCATGGGACTTATGTTTTTATACATTCATTTCTTTTTTCTTACAGCACAAAGTCGGCAGCTCTATACCAACACAACATTCTATGAATACGGACGAACAATAAAAAAACTAGAGAATACTGCAGACATTCAAGAAAGAATCATTGAATATTATGGCGAAGGAAATTCTCCTACGAACCTGGTATATGCAATGCAAGATAATTATCCTTTTCCATTCAGTGACCACGAATGATAGTTCCAAGTCAAGGTTCGAGTTGCTGCACATGATAAATTATAGTTTTGCTATGCGCAGCAACTGGAACCTCAACTTGGAACTATTATACGTGGTCACTGAATGGAACTGTGAAAAGCACTTAAATTAACATCAAGTGTGTCAGTATTATATTAAGCCTGATTCCCACATGATCGCTGAGATAGTGCTAGCCCACAAAGGTGACCAATCGCAATGATCGATCTGGTTTCATGAAATATAAAAGCTACGATCGCTGACATCGTACATACGCCTGCCGTATTTACTCGAATAAGCGCCGCCCTCGAATAAGCGCCGCACTTTAATGCTATAAGGTTACTCTAAAACAGCATTGGAAATATATTTTTATCAAAAGCTTTATTCTTCAGTTCAAAGATATTATATTTCACCGCTCGCCCATAAAGTTATCTCCCAATATTCGTAGTTCTGATCAAGAAGGGGTCAGTGAGATCGAGAAAAATATAATGTGATTCTCATCATCACTTCATAATTTTAGTCGCCAGACGAAACAAAGACCAAAAGGGCAAGCGTCAATGTTGGAAATAAACTTGCTGTACAAAAATTCAAAATATCCCAGATAGACTTTGCACTGCAACTTCTTGGAGATTTTGTTGGTCCAAAGTTAGTCCAAGGAGGAAAAGGTTTTCAGAGTGCTGGAACTCGATTCGAACCAATTGCAAATATTGGAGCGTCAGGTAGGCACAGCTAATATATGATGACGATGATGATAATGTGTTATAATGTTATAGTGATAATAATGATGGTGGTGGTGCATGGTGGTAGTGATAATAATGATGATGATGGTGGTGGTGATAATGATGACGATGGTGGTAGTGATAATAATATGATGATGATGGTGGTAGTAGTGGTAGTAGTGATAATAATAATGGTGGTGGTGGTGGTGGTGATAATAATGATGGCGGTGGTGGTGGGGGTGATAATGATGATGACGATGGTGGTGAGGAGGAGGGTGGTGATGGTCTGTGATAATCAACGATGATGATGATGATAGTGATGATCGATATTGGTGATCATAATGGTGATGATATTGATGATAATGGTGACGATGATGATAAAGATGATGACGATGGTGTTGAGGAGGAGGGTGGTGATGGTCTGTGATAATCAACGATGATGGTTTATGATATATGGAGTTTGTTTGTCAACATATTTACTACATGTATTTCTGTCTCCTAGTTTATGCCGATATATAGAGTTTGTTTGACAACATATTTACTACATGTATTTTGTCTCCTAATTTATGATATATGGAGCTTGTTTGTCAACTTATTTATTACCGGTTGTCCTTGTCTCCTAGTTTATGATATATGGAGTTTGTTTGTCAACTTATTTATCACCGGTTGTACTTGTGTCTCCTAGTTTATGATATACAGAGTTTGTTTATAAACATATTTACTACATGTATTTTGTCTCCTAGTTTATGATATATATAGTTTGTTTGTCAACTTATTTATCACCGGTTGTACTTGTGTCTCCTAGTTTATGATATATAGAGTTTGTTTGACAACATATTTACTACATGTATTTTGTCTCCTAGTTTATGATATATGGAGTTTGTTTGTCAACATATTTACTACATGTATTTCTGTCTCCTAGTTTATGCCGATATATAGAGTTTGTTTGACAACATATTTACTACATGTATTTTGTCTCCTAATTTATGATATATGGAGCTTGTTTGTCAACTTATTTATTACCGGTTGTCCTTGTCTCCTAGTTTATGATATATGGAGTTTGTTTGTCAACTTATTTATCACCGGTTGTACTTGTGTCTCCTAGTTTATGATATACAGAGTTTGTTTATAAACATATTTACTACATGTATTTTGTCTCCTAGTTTATGATATATATAGTTTGTTTGTCAACTTATTTATCACCGGTTGTACTTGTGTCTCCTAGTTTATGATATATAGAGTTTGTTTGACAACATATTTACTACATGTATTTTGTCTCCTAGTTTATGATATATAGAGTTTGTTTGTCAACTTATTTATCACCGGTTGTACTTGTGTCTCCTAGTTTATGATATATGGAGTTTGTTTGTCAACATATTTACTACATGTATTTTGTCTCCTAGTTTATGATATATAGAGTTTGTTTGTCAACATATTTACTACATGTATTTTGTCTCCTAGTTTATGCCGATATATGGAGTTTGTTTGACAACATATTTACTACATGTATTTTTGTCTCCTAGTTTATGCCGATATATGGAGTTTGTTTGTCAACATATTTACTACATGTATTTTGTCTCCTAGTTTATGCCGATATATGGAGTTTGTTTGTCAACATATTTACTACATGTATTTTTGTCTTCTAGTTTATGATATATGGAGCTTAGTTGTCGAGATAGAAGAGTGCAAAGAGAAGGGCGCAAAAGCTCAAGAAGCTGTAACAAAGACACAGGAAGGAATCACAAAAGCCAAAGAAATTGAACAAAATGTGACAGACGTAAACAAAGAAATACAATCGGTAATGCATAACAATTATTATCAAATCTTTGATATACTGCAAAACAATTCCTACTTTTACGGGAAACCTCCAACGAAACGAGTGGAATTGATGACAATGAACATTGTATATTTTAGGCATATGATGAAGTCAACCAACAAGTGATAATAATGACGATGATGGTGTGATCACGATGTCAATGAGCATTGTATATTTTAGGCATATGATGACGTCAACTAACAAGGGATATTAATGATGATGATGAGGGTGTGATCATGATCATGATGATGATCATAACGATGACATTGAGCATTGTATATTTTAGGCATATGATGACGTCAACTAACAAGTGATAATGATGATAATGATGATGATGGTGTGATCACAATGATGATGATCATAACGATGTCAATGAACATTGTATATTTTAGGCATATGATGACGTCAACCAACAAGTCTTCAATCAGACTCTATTAGATCAAATGTCACAGCTAGCCGAGATGATGAAAGACCCCGAAATGGCAAAACAAACTGACGAAGTCGCAGGTGTTGTGGGGGCTATGGGGGTGAGTTGTCTCCGCTAGGTGAGCGCTTTCCGTTCAGCCAAAATGAAAGTTTAAAAATGTTCGGTGTAACGGACGTTTCAGTTGAATAAATTTCGAAAATATATATTTGTCACCAGTCCCTTTAAGCTTGCAAAGGATTTCGTTAATACGAACAGAATTTGTGATTTATTCAGTACACGTTATATCAAGAACATATTTCAGTGTTTCATCATATTTACCACTGCAACAACTTGTTATAGCCGAATAACACAAACACGTACACCCAAAAAAATGCAAATAATAAAACGATGATAAGAGAAGACAGACAGTCAAGAACAATAAGAGTACGGCATATTTCGATTCGGTCAATTGGCCATGTTCTAAACGTGGAGGGGCTAGGAGGGGATTGGGTACTAGTTTCTAGAATTAACGCAACTAATAAATAAACTACATAACTTGAAAAAGCACATGCATCAAAATATACCATATCACAAATTTTGATGCTATTTGGTTGTATATTTCCATTGCAATAGTCTCTCAAAGATCCATAAGATTACAAAGGAATGTATGGTTTGTCTCTCTAAACTATACATTTCTGTATAATTTTTCACATATTTGAAAGGCTGCTACCGAGGCTTGGTCATTATTATACAGAATATAATGTAACTCTGCAATCTTGTATATTTTGATGTGTTCTTTCATGCTATGGGCTATATTAAGTAATTAATTTGCATTGATTCTAGAAACTAGTACCCATTCCCCTTCTCGCCCCTCCTCATTTAGAACATGGTCAATTGCGACAAAAATTTGTAAAATTAATTGTATTATCATGTCGATTGTGTGGTTCATTCCTGAGTGAATTCTTTCTTAGGCAAAACAGTCAATAACCAAATACTTTTTCGTCTTAAGTAATTCACGAATTATGGTGTGCACTTTATGATATTGCCTATTTCAAAAATCGTTGTCGCAGCCGAAGCTACGGTCCACACTCTAAAGCCTGCAAAGGATGTCGGTTACATGGACTTAATTTGTGAATCATTGCACGTTTTTTAAAGAAATATTTATATCTATATCTACCACAACAACAACTTGTTATGATCATATAACACATCCACGTACAATAAAAATATGCTATGAATAAATCGATAACAAGCCGAGACGAAATACCGACATCCTTTGCAGACTTTAGAGTGTGGAATATGGCTTTGTTTGCGACAACGATTTTTGAAATAGGTGTATAATTCTAGAATTACCAAAATGGAAAAGATATTGAAACCGAGGTTGATAATAACAAGCTCAAGATAGACGTCTTGCAGCGAGAAGTGAATGATGCCTTACAACGAGTTAAGTTTACGTTGGACTGTCATTTCATCAAAGGTAATCTTAATCAACTTTGAGTCATCCCTCTTTTATATTTTGAATTTGAATTGGAAATATTTCCACAAATATAATACACAGAATCGAAATATGGCGTCCAATTTGAATAACTATTGTTCTTGACTGACTAGCCTCGTGTTAACGTTGAAACACAATGGCGTTTGCACGTGTATGAGAGGCTAGTCAGTCCAGAACAATAGTTATTAAAATTGGACGCCATATTTCGATTCGGTGTATAGTAATAATAAAAATGAAAATAACAGTTACAATTTATGATGACGATAACTATATTAAAGACAACGATGACGATAACTATAATGATAATGATAACGATAACTATAAAGACAACGATGATGATAACGATAACGATAACTATGATGACAACGATGACGATAACTATAATGATAACTTTAAAGACAGTGATGATAATACTATAAAGACAACGATGATGATAACGATAACTATGATGACAACGATGACGATAACTATAACTATAATGATAACTTTAAAGACAGTGATGATAATACTATAAAGACAACGATGATGATAACGATAACTATGATGACAACGATGACGATAACTATAATGATAACTTTAAAGACAGTGATGATAATACTATAAAGACAACGATGATGATAACGATAACTATGATGACAACGATGACGATAACTATAACTATAATGATAACTTTAAAGACAGTGATGATAATAGACAACGACGACGATAACGATAACTATAATGATAACTTTAAAGACAGTGATGATAATACTATAAAGACAACGATGATGATAACGATAACTATGATGACAATGATGACGATAACTATAATGATAATGATAACTTTAAAGACAGTGATGATAATACTATAAAGACAATGATGATGATAACGATAACTATGATGACAACGATGACGATAACTATAACTATAATGATAACTTTAAAGACAGTGATGATAATAGACAACGACGACGATAACGATAACTATGATGACAATGGTGACGATAATGATAATGCCGTTATAGATCATGAAGCACCGATTACAATGCAATACAAATAATGAATTGGTTCAAAAACTGTTTTTGTTTAAAGCAAAGTTTGTAAAGAATACAAGGAGCGAATGTTCAGAAGGAAGAGCGTCACTGCTGGCAATTTACAATAGAAATAAACGGATCATGAGTGGTGGAACAGACCAATGTCTCGCAAGGATTGGAGAACTATTTGATTCGGTAATAAGTCCAGACGCGCTTACATACACTAGGGCGACCTCCTTTATCTCAAACTCGCAGAATAATTGATATATCCTCTTTATATTGCATAAATATTAATAGAACGCAAACATTGAAACCATGAAATACTGAACATCATATGTGATGATGATGATGATGATGATGATGATGATGATGATGATGATGAAGATGATGATGATGATGATGATGATGATGATGATGATGATGATGATGATGATGATGATGATGATGATGATGATGATGATGATGATGATGATGATGATGATGATGATGATGATGATGCCAAAGTCTCGATGAAGAATAGCAGTAGTAGTCGAAACGTAGCGATCCCAACCTTGGACATTCGTGAGACAATGGACTGAATAAAATACTAATTATCTCATATCCACAAAAATTAACCTTTACCATTTTAATAGCCTGCGTAGCAAGCGTTTCTTTTGGGGGAACGGGAGAAAGTTGTTTTTTTGGTTGTTTTGGGATAGTTGTGTTGCCGATATGGCCGCGCGAAACCTAAGACGAGTGCAAATGATATCTACAATTTTAATGATATCGCCGTTTGTCTTCAGGTGGAAGACGTCAAGGCATCCTGGGAGGAATGGGTTTCTAAAAATACAGCCGTCGATCCAATATGCTTAATGAACAACAAATATGTTGTGGGACACGTCAAAGAAGAGTTACAAAAAGGCATAACCGACAATCAAGCCATCGCTAGAACCATTGGTCAACAAGATGCGGAGGATGAGATAAAAGCCATGATGGATAAGCTTAAAGATGATCCATTTGTAAAACAGTTGCCACAAGAAATGCAAAAACATATATGTGCATTTAAAAAAAGTGGAAAGAAATATGAAGAAGCACTTGAAATGCTAGAGATAATATATCCAAATCGCAAAGCAACCAAGGAAGAGTACGAGAACCAAACATGTCCTGTACCTGCACAAAATGGAGACAGTAATGATTCAGGTAATAATTAATCGACAATTAATCCTCCGCATGCGTCTCTGTGTTCTAATTTGGTTTCCTGCGCTACTACTAGAGAGAGACTAGGCACTAGTTAGTTAGTCCCCCACTCCTTCTCAACACTGGAAGCCCAAAAGCCCAAAGATGCCTGCAGATGCCTTAACCATAACCTTCGAAAACATATAACACCTCAGAATAAACAAAATTTTGAACATTTAGGTAAAAAAAATGTATATATATATAAAAAGCTGACCGAAAGTACAAATTTACGTTTCAGGAAAGGATGATGATGAATAAAGATCCCGAATCTTCAGGAAACAAACAAACAGAAAACAGCCGTAAATAATTCTCTCTACGCATAAGTCTTGTAGTGATAGGCCACCCATATGCAGAAGTTGGTTACCAAATGTAATACAAATAAATAAAGCAATTAAATAAGAAAATATGTTCTAAAACATGAGCTATTGTGTGTGCCCCGTCAACACTATATGAAATAGTATGGAAAGGTTTAGTTTACACTAGTAAATTCTATAATAATCATTAATATTTTTTAAACGCGTTCTACCGTTCAGCAAACCTTCCTCGCGCATCGGCTTCTTTCGCCCCCTCCTCCCTCTTGTATCCCCCTAAAAGCGTAAGCTTCGTATGCTTAATATTAGACGCTAATAGAGGGCGACAATTAAGTTATCTATAGATCTGTAAATCCGCAAAATCGACATGAACCGCAACAAATCGAAAAAAATCTGCAAATCCTTTAAAATATAAAAAATAAATGAAATAGAAAATTATAACATGAAAATACGATTTTTCCCTTTACTATATAGAGTTTACCGCAATTAAAATCTATAAAGTTTAAAAATTTAAGTTCTGTTAAAAACTTCAATAAAATACCACTGCAATTTTTGAATATAATATACTTAAAATAAAATTACAAATACAGTTTTAATTATCATCCATAACCGCTCAGAACCTTTTACCTTGACACAACCTGTCAAACCTTTTTTTAATTTGTTTCATAACCTGTTTTACCCTGTTTATTCTGTCATACCAGACATTTGAACGAGTTGTCTTGCAAGTCCCTTCTTTGCTAAATCAGTCGGTGTTTTCTTCTCCTGTGTACAACAATAGAAATATTATCAACACATGGCTGATCTATTCTATCGTACATTCATTCAGTCAAACAATCAATCGATCAATCACATAAGCAATACATCAAAATCACATGTTGTCTTTTCCAAATATAACGCAACCCCCCCCCCCCCCCCCTTTTCTTGGTTGGTAAAAAATATCATTACTCCCCCTATATTTGCCCAGTTTATAACTACAGCTGCATACAATTAGTAACAACACCCCCTAAATAGCTTCTGAAAATAACGTGACACCCCTCAATATTGCCCACCACAGCCCCCATACACTAATAAATGAAAGCCCCCTCATGACGAGCAATCACGCAATACAATGTAGTACAAGAAGTATTGCAGGTCATTCCTAAGTTGCCTAAGGATTTGACCCAATCCCTTGTGCAACTTAAGAATGGCGAAATATTGATGTTTACCTTATTTTGTATGGTTAGATCAGCACCATGTTCAACTAGTACAACTGCTATTTCTGTTCTCTCCTCTTCACATGACATATGCCTGTAAAACAAACAAAAAGTGATATTGAAAGTGCCACAAATGGCAAAAATATTTATGATATAGCAATCTTGAGTATAGTACTTCAGTTTCATGTTATCTAGCACCTCTGTATAATTTGACAAAAGGCGCATTTGCACAAGGATAATCTCGATTCGGTGTAAATTTCATTGTGTTTTCTATTGTTTACTGGTAGTATTTTCCCATGCTTGGCCTGGAATTTGTGAATATTATTACAACAAATCAAGGCTGAGTCTGTGCAAATGCGCTTTTTGTCAAATAGAACAGTGGTACTAGATACCATGAATCGAAGTACTAGAAGTAATGAAACAGGTTAAGTAGTGAGACATGAAGTAGAAACTGTTCCTTACAATGCTGTATTTCCTTCTGCATCCTGTGCTTGAATGTCACAATTTGCATTCAGCAAGAGTTTGACAATCTTTAGGTGGCCTCTGAAAAAAACCAAAAACATGAATAAAGAATACAAAAGATATGGTACAATGAGATCAGAAACAAAGCTGACTGGAGGGAAATAAACAGTTGGTTAAGTAAATAAGTAAACAACAAATAGATTAAATGATGAATGAATGGATTAATGAGGAAAATATGGAAGAAAGAAACAAATTGATACATAAATAAATCCGTAAATTAATTACCATACCCAATAAACTATATATGAATACTTCAATACATTTTTGAATACATTGATGCATGAACAAACTAGTAAAATGAATGAGTAAATGAATGAATAAATGAATGAATGAAAGATTGAATAAATGAAAAAATGAATGTATGAATGAATGAGTGGATGAATGAATAAATGAATGAATGAGTGGATGAATGAATGAATGAATGAATGAATGAATGAATGAATGAATGAAAGATTGAATAAATGAAAAAATGAATGTATGAATGAATGAGTGGATGAATGAATAAATAAATAAATAAATTAATTAATGAATGAATGAATGAATGAGTGAATGAATGAATGAATGAATGAGTGGATGCATGAATGAATGAATGAATGAGTGGATGAATGAATGAATGAGTGAATGAATGAGTGAATGAATGAATGAATTGAGAAAATGCATAAATGAATCAATCAATCAATGAATGAGTAAATAAAAGAATGGATAGTGCATAGTTTATACCTTGAGGCAGCTCTATGCAGTGGTGTAGCGTTACTAGTTTTGTCTTTTGCATTCACATCAGCACCATGCTCAATGAGAATTTCTGCTATCTAGACACAACAATGACAATAAGACCATATCAACAATGACAACAATAAGAACATAACAAAAAAACAAGCACAAGAAAATATCCTCTTATTATAAAACACATCAATGACAATAAGACCATATCAACAATGACAAATAACAATAAAAACAGCTCAACAAACAAGAAACAAGTACTATATAGTAAGTATCCTCTTTTTACAGTTGTAGAACATCTGTTTACTGGACCCTCAGAAAAAGATGAAATGCTTTTCTTTTGTACATCATCATAAGAAAGATGAGTCAAAGGAAGGAAAACATTCCTTTGATTCCAAATTTTCCAAAGGTTACATTACAAATAATACTGTATCTGAAATAAACTAAAACTCTTGCTAAAATGGACCTTTAATGGCCCTTCCACTACACACCAGGTGATAATGAAGTGGGGAAAAAACTTGTGCTGGGTTATGAGATATTTAGTATGTGATTTATACCTCGTATCTATCTCTTGAAGCAGCATAATGCAGTGATGTCTGACCATTAAAATTACAAGCATTAACATTAGCATTGTGTGCAATCAAGGTTGATATAATTTCAGTTCTACCAGCTGATGCTGCAATCATCAAGGGGGTCCATCCACACTAAAAACAAAACAAAGAAAGAATAGTAACTCAGTGAATTAAGTGCAATAAATAATATGCATAATAGAAAACTTTAGCCTTGATAGTGTGTAATATATTCTTTACAATTTGACTACAGCTCGTGGTAATTTAGGGAATGTTTACATTATCAAATTGAAGCTAATTGACTTCTTAACTTCTGTATGCAAATTGTCCATTTCAGACCATGTGTCATTCCCCTGAGAATTGTTCTTTTATGATGAACGTGTTATATCATTTACATTTATAAAATAATTGGTATAGTACGTGCATGTTGATTGGTCAAACAACTGTGTTTTATGAGAGGATGAAACACACTCACGCTATTTTCAAGCGCTCATGCTCATTCAACTGTCAGTTTTTTCATTGTTTTGATCTTTCGCACACGCTTATTGGTCAGTTTTGAGAAAATGCAAAGTAGGGAGAAACGGCATTGTCAAACAAATAAAAGGGCATTTTTTTGTCTTTTCACACAATTGTTATTTTATAAATGAAATACGTCTTCTGTTTTTTCTCTGGCTTATGAAAACCTCAATACGTTTGGGAGAATTCTCGGGCAGGTCCAAATTAGACTTGACTTTGTCTCGTGTTTGGACTGATCTGCTCTCAAATTGTCCCAAAAGCATCTCGGTTTTCATTAGCGCATGAAAACACAGAAGATGTATTTCATTTCTTAAGTGAAAAAGGGTAGCATCACATGATCTGAAATGGGACAACAAACAAGGAAGGTAAAGAGGTCTATTGAAACACCTTAAAATTGCATGGGCTAGTCAAATTGTAAAGAATATATTACACACTGCCAAGATTGAGGCTGAGAACCGTGAAAAGGCCTATTTATTGATTTATTGTTTTTTTCAAATATTCCTGAAAAATTCTAGAGAATTGTTGAGTTTTATACCAAGCAATTGCTGTACATACATGTACTTACATCGTCAACATCGTCAACTGGAGATCCATGTTTAAGAAGATATGATACAAGGTCTGTATGCCCACCTGACGCTGCCCAATGGAGAGCAATTCTGTCATTCTTTTGTGAGAAAAAAGTAACTACATAAATTTGGTGAAAAAAAAATGTATGTTGATGAATATAATATTATATAATGTAACAAATAAACTGAGATTTACCTTGAAATATTAACAACAAGTTACTAAGTTATTCATTTCAAGAATTTAATCAATAACGACTGTGATATTGACTGTGTTAAAATCAATTTCAAATTAATATGTGTGGAAATAATGTGACAAGAAAGCATGTCTTTGTGTGTATAGAAAATTCAGCCAGGCCTTAAAAATTCAAGTATAAATTTAAAACTTTTACACTTATATAAGTTTGTCCAGTGCTATTATTATGGATATTTTAAAGTTCACTTAAAATGTGACAGCAAAATATTACACGTGTTGTTAAAACTTTTAAAATTACATCGTTCACTAAAAACCTTACTTGGTCTTTCTTTCTTACGAGGTCTGCTTTTTCTTCTATCCTCTTATACACTTCATTAAACTTCCCCTCATGGGCAAAAGCACAAACGTCTAGATTAGACATACTAGAACTAGAACGAAATAAATAAATAGATCAGAATGACTTTGCAATTTTCGAGCTGGGCTTGTATGCAGCTTTAACCAGGCGTTCCTAGATGACCGGGATAGCATGAGCTTGAAAGTGACACAGGAAGCCCGCATTTTGACATTTCAATAAATTTGCTGCAGATTTGTTTTTACAATTTTGTGTTTTTATGTAGATTAAAACTCCATATTAACTATTCTTATAGTTTTTAAAGCTTCCGTTGTCCTTATTCCCATCCTTAAATGCAGTTTTAGAAAGGTGTTCCTAGCTAGACCGCGGCGAAAACAACAGACTGGTTTCTGACACAGGAAGCCCACAGACGCTAGAATACATTTCAAAACAACTTGACAATATTCTCGTTGTTTTGAAGCTAAAAATGTACTACAACATTGCAGGAAAGTTTCTTCTAGCTATTCTAGCCCTAAGTACGGTCAAGGATGTTAAAACAGACGTTTCAAGGGGTGAAATTCTACAGAAGACTCAGGAAAGTATAAACTACTACACAGTTGTAGTGAATGCAAGTAAGGTTGTTAACAAACTACATCACTTCTGGAAAAGCACTGGATTTTGTCCTCCAGATCCTCATGAGGAGTTCTACAAATACATGGCTACAAATGATATTGCACAGAATATAATATATATTGGTTCAATACCAAACCAAGGGATTGAACAAGTTAGAATACATTTCTTATTGGATCTTGTCTCAATGGGTCTGGATGACAAGGGTTCAATGGTGTTGTCTTTTACATATCTGGATAAAGCGTTGGATTTGCTAGTGAAAGATAGTGGTTTAAGGCCAGGGTTTGAGTTGATGGGTAATCCATCAGGGTACTTTACAGACTTTGATGAAGAAAGACAGATTTATGATTGGATGGAGTTGATAAGAAGACTTGGGGCTCATCTGATTGGTTAGTTATATTGTATTCTAGCTGTTGTAAATTGACCTGAATAATTCCTGGAAAGGAAACTCAGAGTATGATCAACAAGAAAGATTTGATTATTGAATTATCAGTTAACAAACCAACCAAATATCTAATTAGTCAATTGATGAATCAATGAAATTACCAGCTAAACAATCAACCAGTCAATCAATCAATCAATCAGCTAAACAATCAACCAATCAATTATAAGTTAGCTAAACAATCGACCAATCAATCAGCTAAACAATCAACCAATCAATCAATCAGTCAGCTAAACAATCAATCAATCAGTCAGCTAAACAATAAATCAAACAGTCAGCTAAACAATCAAGCAATAAATTATCAGTCAGATAAACAATCGACCAATCAATCAGCTAAACAATCAACCAATCAGTCAGCTAAAAAATCAACCAATCAATCAGCTACACAATAAATCAATCAATCAGCTAAACAATCAACCAATCAATCAATCAGCTAACCAATCAATCCATCAGTCAATCATGAATCAATTTGTTAACCAATCAACCAATAGATCAATCTAATCAATCAGTCAATAATTATTCAATTATTTATTCACTAGACCGATATGGATTGGAGGAGGTATCCAAGTGGAACTTCGAGTCATGGAATGAGCCATTTAGTCGTATAGCCTTTGTTGGCTTAAAGGTATCTCTACAAGGGTACTTAAACTACTATGACGCTTGTTCTGAAGGACTGCATATGGCACATCCATCGTTAAGACTTGGAGGTCCAGCCACAGGAAACCCAGTATACCATCAAAAATCATCCACTGTATTTTATGTAAGTAGACAAGTTTGTCTGTCTGTTCTTGTACATGGTAATACTTGTAGGACCAGCTGCCACAGGCAACCCAATATACCATCGAAAACCACCCAATGTATTCTATGTACTAAGTAGTCTTGCCTGTCTGTCTGTTTTTGTCAAGACTTATAGGACCAGCCACAGGCAACCCACCAAACCATTAAAAACAAACATTCTATTCTAGGTAGTCTTGTCAGTCTGTTCGTCTTTCTTTCTCAGCGGCGGAGGAAGATGAAAATCATTGGGGGGCACTACAATTTTTTAAATGAGCAACATTTCGGCAAAAGTTTATAATGCTCTATTCAAAAAAATTAGTTCCACTGTTACTGTCCATCATTTTATTCGTCTGTTTGTCCATCTGTAATTTGTCCTACGTATCAAAGATATTGCCCATGTTCTGTTGAAATCTCAACCTGTTAAAAAAAAATCTTGCGCGCAAATCAGACTAATTAAAGTCTTTTGTTACTTTTCACCTACAATATCATATTGCATATACATATGTTTGTCGACATTTAATAGTACAATCTTTCCTTGGTTTGTCTGTTTGCTTACTCCTTTTGTTTGTTTGACTCTTGTCAGTTTGTATTTCTTCTAATTAAAAATCACGAAATCACCAAACTTATTCCTAGAAAACATTTCTCATTGTGTTCACATCGCCAGGAATTTCTACAACACTGCTACGACGGCACTAACTTTATCACTGGTGAGAAAGGTGTTCGTTTGGATTACATATCTTTCCACATCAAAGGAGAAGGTTTCTCATCAACTATTATAGATACAGAACAAATCGTCCTTGATCAAATCCAAACCAAGTTTCCTAAGTTTGTTGGGATTCCTGTGTTCAATGATGAGGCCGATCCACTTGTGGGGTGGAGTAAGAGCGAAGAATGGAGAGCTGATGCTAGATATGCTGCTATGGTTGTCAAGGTATAACGTAACCTGCATACAGGAGCTCTCAGGGGAGGGGGAGGGGGAAACGGAGAGCCTGCAATAATGTAGTCTCCTCTTACGCCGATTAGCGTCGTCACGCAACGCTTCTCTCCCCAAACATTGCGTGACGACACCAAAAAGGGCTTCAGCGGATGGTCTCTATCCCATTCTTCTCTCCTCCCTCCCTCTCTCCCCTCCCCTGACGGTAGGTGGGCTAGGTTTTAATGTGACGGTGGTTGTGATGAGCATGATGATTATGACAATAATATTGATGAGGATAATAAGGATGATTGTGATAATGATGATGATTACGATGTGATGTTGGTGAGGTCAGCTGATGGTGATGATGATCGTAGCAGTGGTGTTGTTAAGGAAGTAGTCGTAATGATGATCATGGCGGTGATATTAACCAGCTTTTTTCTCATCTTATTTTTTTGTTACAGATCATTGCACAGCACCAGAATCTCTTAATTCCAAGCAAACCAGTGTAAGCTGCATGCATATGCCACAAAAAAAAAAAAAAAAAACACCAAAAAAAACCAGGAGAACAGTCACTATACAGATGTCTTTTACTATGCATCCCCCTCGCCCACACATCCACTTCTCGCTACGTCCTTTGCGTATTGGTGCATACCATTGCGTAATGTTATTCGTATTACAGTGTATCATAACGTACGCAGTTACGTATTGTTACGTTTTCCTACGAATTGCCATTTAAGCATATACATGGTTTTTTATATCGCTAATTATTTGTAACGTTTGGTTTCGTATTGCTATTTATCCGTAACGTATTGCTATGTGTTTGGTACGTATTGTCGCGTCTCGTCTCGTATATACCCTAACGGATTTTCTAACTAACGAATTGTTACGTTTTCTTCAAGGTACACGTTACTTAGTAATGATAATGGATTTATGAATTACCATCCATCGTACTTCTCCCAACGAACACTGCTAGCGCGGTTCCAAATGAACACATCACATCCTCGTAAGGTGGAGTTCATTAAAAAGCCAGTGCTTGGTGCTATGGGATTACTCGCACTAATGGGCGATCAGCAGGTCTTTACCGAGATACTCTGTACCAAAGAACACGTAAGTAAACGATGATACAAATTAGTGATTAATTAAACTTTTGCGAGCTGAGTACTTTTAACAAAATTGAAGTAAAAGTACTATGTAAGTATGGATTTAGAACTGTATTAAGCTGTTACAGTTTTGCACTTTTAAAATTATTGCATCGGTAAAACAAAGTTGTATTCATTTCTAATTCGCGTTTATCACGGGAGGCTACATTGGTTTATAATCCCTTTGGTTGCTTTGCCTTCGCTTTCATGCGTTTCAGAACGTTACAAACAAATGTTTTTGCTCTTATTGGAATAAACATGGCCACTGTTTGATAAAAGCCCATTCTAAATATTCACATGTAGATCAGTCGTACGTCGGTGCACCAAAACTTTGTGGATGGATGTTGCCGATTTCTTCATTGAAATAAGCTTGTTCGGAACTTTGTTGGATTGAATCTGAACAAAACTTGAAGAACTGAAGATAACTGGCTTGTAGCAAATAGAAATTCCTAGTAACTAAAACATATTTCTTTCAGTATGTGGAACGATATGCTGATCTTGGTGTACTTGCTTCGTCGTCATCCGATCGTGATCTGACAGCTCTGTTGTACAACAGCAACGATACGACCAACAAGACTGGACTAGCTGTGGTGCACGTCAATGTCACTGGGCTTCCTATGGTAGGAGATATCTCATACGTCATCTTTCAGATTGATAATTACCATGGCAACCCGTATGCAGTATGGAAAAAGATGAAATCACCGGTGTTTCCTTCTGAGGATCAGTTTCGCCAGCTTCGGTTACATCAGGTACGCAATATAACCAATTATGATTGTTTTAAAACAAGAATGTTTAGCTAATTATCTTTAGTAACATGGGTCCCAGGCTGAATGCCTTCGCCACCTCGTGCTATAGGATCATGCTGAATATCAAACGCCTGGGCAAAGTCTCTAACGACATAATTTATGAACTCACAAACACCAGCCCATTGCTGTCGACTGTCCTGCAACAGTTAAAGTTTCTTGCACATCGTACGGATGGAGAAGAACGAACCAGACAATATCTACGCCCTATATGAGGCCTCCCATGGGTGCAGACCCTCTGGCAGCTGACCACGGAGATCCTTCTCTTGTTACGTCCAGGAATGGATAGACCCTAACAGTTGTCTATCAGAGAATAACATTAGGAGTGCTGCCCATATATTATTTATATCATTAAATACAACAATACTCCTTGTTTTTCCCAGGAACCTGTGAGAATAGTTGGCCCTCGATCTCTCGCATTGGGTGCTGGGATTTTTAGTCTAAAACTAAACCTACCCCTTCCTGGTGTTGCCTTGTTGCACATGTGCTCAAAACCAGCCACACCTCCCTGCCAGGTAAAGTAGCAGTGAGGATATAATAATAATCAACGATAAAATTACCAAAATAATTATCATGATCAACAACATCATTGTCATCATGATCATGATCATGATCATCATTATCTTTGTCAAAATCACCATCATCACCATTAATATATTATCAACATCATCACTATTATCATCATCATCATCACCATTTTCATTAACACCATTGTCATCATAACCATTATCTTCATCATCAACAACATCATCATCAATATCTTTGTCAAAATCACCATCATCACCATTAATATATTATCAACATCATCACTATTATCATCATCATCATCACCATTTTCATCAACACCATTGTCATCATAACCATTATCTTCATCATCAACAACATCATCATCATCATTATCTTTGTCAAAATCACCATCATCACCATTAATATATTATAAACGTCATCACTATTATCATCATTATCATCATCACCATTTTCATCATCAACAACATCATCACCATTATCTTCGTTAACAGCAACATCACCGTCATCAACATCACCTCATCATCATCATCAACACCATCATCATCAACACCATCATCATCGCTATCATCTTTTTCAGTATCAACATTTGTCAATGTTTTTTTTTTCATGATTGTTTTCAAGGTCACAAATGTTGGTACTGTCAGAGTATCTAGCAACGAAGTCTTGGTATATTGGAAACACCAAAATGCAAGGTAATGCCATTTATCCCATATCATATAAATACAGCTAATCAGAATGCTTGAAAGCCATTGTATATACGGCAGTATTCGACTGCCTCTTCCCATGAGACATTGCATGTTCTCTTCATTGTATATGATGTGGAATAAAATAGTTATACAATATTTTCTCGTGATATTCCATGAATATCCAACTCGTCACTTTTTTTGCAAACACACTCACCTAAAACCTTGTGTGCATACTCACATGTGACTCGTGGGATATTCCGCGGTATGCCACTCGAAACCATTGTATAACTAGTATATCAAGATCTGTATTAAGTCATGGTCCCAATTCTTATCCTGATAATATCTCTTACTTATAATAACCTGGGTTTTAAGAACCTGTTAGGCTAAAATGTTAATTTTTAGCCCCCTCCACATAAGAACCTAGTAAGGTTTAAGTACCATTTATATAAGAACCTATTTAGGCTAAATTGAAAAATTCAGGTTCTTATATGTGGGCTATTACTGTATTAATTTCAAGGTGCATCAAGACATACCAGGTTTTATACTCACAAGAACAAAAAGGTCCTTATGAAGTTGTCAACAAAGATGACCTGATATTCTGGGCATTTCATCATGTTTTAGATACAGGTAGGTCCTCTAAAAGATGTGTATAAGTATGTGTTAAAAATGAATTAATTGATGAATGAGTGAGTGAATGATGGATGGATGAATGGATGAATGAATAGATGGATGGATGGATATAAAAACAAACGAATGCATGGATGAATAAAGGAAAAGTTGGATGGATGGATGAATTAATGAATGGATGGATAAATCAATGAATGAGTAGATGGATGAATGAATAGATTTATAAATGAATGAATGAATGAATAGATGGTTGAACAAATGAAAAAAAGGATGGATAAACGAATGAATGATTAGATAGATGAATGGATGGATGGATGGATAAATAAATAGATAGATGGACAAATAAATGAATAGATGGATAAATAGCTAGATGGATCGAAGAATGAATGAATGATTTGTTAAATAAATAAACAAGGAAAATTTGAACACACAATAAAAGGATTTTACAAGACACACTTAATAAAACTTATGTTAATTACTGGTTATTTTTGACAGAGCAAATGTTGGGCCTCCATTATCAATCAAGCGACTCATGGTACAAAGTGCGCGCAGTGGATTACTGGGATCGCATTGGCCAAGAATCGGTTCCAGTGCCCATACCCGCGACACAGCAAAACTATGAAAATAATATGAAAGATTAATTTTTCAGCGTCAATCTTTTCCAAACAATCGTTGAGTTTTAAAATCTTTAAGTCTTTAAACAATTAAAAGATTCCCTACAAAGACGCATGCGCAGTAAGAATCTACTTAAAATCAAAACAGTTTTGAATTAACAATGGACAAGCTTCAACACATTCTTTTAAATATCACCTTCGATTTTAATTCCGTTTTTTCAACAAAGAATAATTCAAACTTGCAATGAAAAACTAGCAGTTTAAGAAAAATTTACAAATTTTTAAAGGATTTGCAGTATAGATATAACTTGAATGAAATGCAGACAAAACCATAACAAAATACTTTAAAAACAAAATGGCAAGTGAAGAAGACGGTCGCCACTGAATGGAGGAATGACTTTGATAAATAAATACTATACAAATACTCAATTTATAACCAAAAAGGGGAAACTGTTGCGAAAAAGTGTAAGAAACAAACACTTTATAGTCTATTAAAAAGACAAAAATATATTTAGAACAAACCTTCATTTTCTCTGCCAGTGCAAACATCCACATGTTTGAAGATTTGTTCCTTGTCACATGTTGCTCAGCGTAGTTCACTTATCTCAGTTTTTAATTTTCCTCAAGTCCCTTTGTAAATTCTTCTTTTCTCGAAAGATAATCAGTCATTTTTGTTAAGTTTTTTGTATTCTATGGGTATATGTATTTTCTATGGGTATTTTAAGTCGAGCGTAAACGAGAGTAAAAACTTTAGTATTTTCAACTATTTTGGTTTTCAAATGACTGTAAGTTCGTGCAAACGCGCCTCACTTAAACAGGTCAAAACTAGTTTCAAACCAGTTACAAGCCGGTTTTCCAGTAAAAATACTCAAACAAACGGTCTACTTGTAACTCATTTTTAATCAAACTGAAATTATTATCAAAAATAAAATGGATAAAAACCATGAAAACGAAATGAATAAATAAACGGGTTCAAGTTCTGTATTATACGTTTTATATTTGCCTTAACCTTTTTAACAATTGTTTTTCAAATGAAATTAAAAATTAAAAAAAAATGCAGCGAGAAATTCCCGAGTATACGATGTCACGTGTTAAACATCGCTTTCTCAGTCCGGCATCCTTTGCGGTCGTACATTCTCCATCATTTCAAAATGATTGAGATCTAAATGAAGATCCTATCATGCAAAAGTGGGGATCTAATGAAGCTTAAAAGCCTTGAGAGTACAATATTTCACATTATGTAGATATTAATGATAAGAAATCCAGCTAAAAGGATAATATCAGATTAAAATATTCAACTTCCGTATTATTGAGTCTCTTGAACCTCGTCAACAAACAAAAGAGGTTTGCGTCTATATTTTTTATATTAGTCACGAAAAATAACCGGTTTACTAAACTGGTTTAACAGGAATAAGGATTAGTACAACAATTTTGTGTTTTTCTTCCTTTTCCTTATTTTGTTCAACACTATCATTTTATCATCACAATCATAAACCATCGGTTACAATTTTTTTTTTTTTTTAAATAAACGTTCTGTTTATAACATACATAGGTTTGCTATTTGCCTTGCTATTGATATAAGAAAATGAAATAAATATAAATGATACAGTCATGATGGCTAAATAAATCATTTTTTGACAATTGCATTTTTTCTGATGAATGAAACACAAAATCGAAAAAAGAAAACACTTTCATAGTGATATATATTAGATCTTCTCATAGCAGCCAACCAGATTATCTAATTTGATCATATGGGTGAGTTTGGAAACCAAGAGAAGCTTAAGCACGTGGGTTTGAGAAGCTATTTCAAACTCACGTGTGTATATGTCATCATTAACTCTGATGTCATGCTTCATCGGGGATTTCAAACACTGTAACACTCGAAAACAATAAATGCACTCTGCCTATATACTCGTCTTCCTTGTTCAGTCTTGTGTTTGGAAACCCCCGATGAAACACTAGCACACGAGTTTAAAATATTACTTTCAGTAAATTACAATAAAACAATTAGAAATAACGATTGTTAGGATGTGATAGATTTCTAACACAAAAAATTAAAGTTATAAAAGGAGGATACAAATAATACCACAAATTGAATACTTGGGCTCCTGATATTGACGATAGTATAAACCAGTAGAAAAAACTAAAATGATAATTAAAATTTAAAAAAATAAAAAAAAATATGATAATTTATATTTTGTTTTTCAAAATAAGTCCTTATTTGGAAAACATGACACTTAAAAATTCAAATATAAATTTAGAAACACACGCATGTTCCAATTAGTTGCTAAAAAACATTTTCGCTCGAAACATTATGCTTACGTCATAGTAATAGAAAGTGACGTCAGAGATGTCGTATTTGTTGAGAAATTTCAGTGATATTATACGTAATAAAAAACGTTTTATTGCTTAAGCACAAAATGAACTATAATTTTGGCTATAGATTAATTTCGACAACTCAAAACCTTTACTTATTAAAAAGGAAAAAATGACTTTTTTGTTCCTCATGAGTTATATTTTCTACAGATTTCTATAAGCTTCTAAATACACAATTTTCAGGTTTTTCCTTGCGCAATCTAATTAAGCCTCGATAGCATGTGATATATTATTTTGTATTTAGTACAGCCTTTGGTAAGACAAGGAATGCATGTGTCAAGATACTATCAAAATACCACAGGTGTTGTCTTTACTCTTTGGTCAACACAGCCTTTGGTAAGGCAAACAATCTATGTATCAACAAAAAATAGAAAACATGTTTTGTCTTTACTCTTTGGCTAATTTAACCTTAATCAACTCGTTGTAAGGCAAGGAATGCATCAAGAAACAATAAAAATACCACAAGTTTTGTCTTTACTCTTTGATCAACACAGCCCTTGGTAAGGCAAACAATCTATGTATCAAGAAACAATAAAAAAAAATACGACAGGTTTTGTCTCTATACTCTTTGACTAATTTACCTACAATCAACACAGCCTGTTGTAAGGCAAGGAATGCATCAAGAAACAATTAAAAAATACTACATATTTCTTCTCTACTATTTCATAATCAACAGCGCATGGCAAGGCAAGGAATGTACATATCAAGAAACAATATCAAAGCACCACAGGTCGTAATTGTTTCTACTCGGTAGTTGTGTCGAATAATTTACCGACTCAATGCAACTACACAACTCTAACTGATCAACCCTTTTTATGACTTATAGTTACTTACAAATTAAAATTATATACATTTTGGTCAATGAAAAGAGCAACATGATTATTTGAGATACCACAAGTGAAACAATGGGTTAATATTCATTTTGTACATGTGTTCAAAGGAATTCGGCCATTTACGTCTTGGAGTTAACGTTTTGTTGTTTTCAGTAAGGAAGCGAGTAAATAATCTCCCTTTGTGGATATTTTATTCTTTAGACACTAAAAGCACTAGAAAAGATTATGAGGGAATTTTTTGTTAGGAAAAAGGATTAAGTAAATCTAAAAGAAAGACAAAGAACTCGTTTCACTTTTTGATAGGTGCGACAAGTGCAGGATGTGAGAAAAAGGTGAAAAATAAACAAAAATATATCGATCATCTGATTGTTTATCCTTTTTGTGTTTTTTTAATTCTACACAACATCATGTAGCCTCTTGACCTTTAGCGTTTCATAACTAAAAATATATTCAACATTGTCGTTTTTTGGTATATATTATCGATGGTTAGTTAATTCTTATGCAAAACTATATTGTAACCGTTGAACAGCCACGGACAAAGCCATGGGAATTATTGATATTAAATTAGCCAATCACAGTTCAGCTCACCTCTATACAAGTATTTGCAAATTAGAAATCGCTTTGGAAAGTAACGATCGAGACAGCGGAAATGAAAAGTCGAAACTAAAACAACCATATACGTCTAGAAGCGAGTAGAAATGTGGTCGTAATCATATTTGAAAAGAGAGGAAGGTTTACGGTTGACAGAGTCGTGGAAGAAAAACTATTTAGCCACCAACCTGAAGTGTTTTTAAAACACGAGACTTATTCAAGATAACAACTACAACATTTCAATTCTAATCTTAAAAACTGTGGTTCACTTAGACGTTTAGCTCGATATTTCCGCCACAATTATGGGCAATGTTGTGGTTCTATCGTTTCGTCGTTTTCGACCGATGTTAAAGCTGAAAAGACCTTTCCACGTTGTAATGGTAGGCCTTGACAAGAGTGGAAAAACTGCTATTCTATATCGTAGCAAATTTCGTGAATTCGTACCGACTGTATCAACGACTGCTTTCAATGTTGAAACTGTACGGCCTTTCAAAGGAGTACGATATAAGGTTTGGGATATCGCAGGCCGCGAGCAAAACCGGCCTCTGTGGAAAGCGTATGTTCGACAAACAGAAGCGATTATCTTCGTAGTGGACAGCACAAACGAATCTAGAATGGACGAAGCGAAGGAAGAACTTTTCAATATTTTAAACTGTGCTCAGCTTAATGGCGCTCCTGTGCTTATTTTCGCTAATAAACAAGACCTGCCGAACGCTCTAACGCCTCGAGAAATTGCAACGAAACTGTCTTTACATGATTTAAACTCTCGACATCTTTGGTACGTTCAGCCGTCATCAGCTGTGATCGGCGATGGCATTCAAGACGGACTTCGTGGACTTTCAGAAATGATAGTCCAGTGGAAACTCGATCTAAAACGTACGAAAGCTAACCGAAAGAGAAAAACTCTTGCAGCTTCAAGGACTAACTCGATTAATAATATTCTATAAAGGGATAGAAATAGGAGTGTAATATATTTATTTTGAATTTGAGTTTTTACGAATCGTTCTGCCAAGAATGAATTTCTATGTTGTACATAAATCGATTTTGTTTTCTGCTCACAGAATTATTTTATATTTATTGAAGACCACAATTACGATAATTTCGTTCTAATATATCATATAATCCAAGTCCTTTGAGAATTCAGATGCTTTGTTTGATCATGAATTCCACAAATGAAACATATATCTTTCAATTCCACATCAGTTATTATTATTTTTCATTGACAAATATCAATTGAATTGTATCAGAATAGACAACACGATTTCGATACTGAATTATTAAGTTTCCAATTCCCCAGAAAAAAAGAAATATTTATATTTCACATCAATCGTTCCATCTCATTGCACAAAATTGCGATATTTTAAATTCAATTCCACATCCGTTTTATCACATTTATTGAAAACATATAATTTCAGTTGTAAAATTATATCATTTTTTTGAAATTAAAACATTAATTTCGATAGTTAAGTCTGAATTGTTCCCAAATCAGTATTCAGCGTTTATTCCAAACTGAAAATGATGTATTGAAATTGTCACAGTTTTATCACAGTTATGTTTGAATTTCACTTAATAAAATTCCACTTCATTTCCCATATTGCAAATATTTCGTCTAAATTATTTCGTCTTTCCTTCAATCACTACCCAGCTTATTTCAGATCGAAAAGAAATTTAAATCTAACCTATACTTATTCATTTTCAATCTACAAACTATATCCTGCTAATTTTCCTTGTAAAAATATCCGACCAAGTTCTTTGTCAAATTTGCACCTGCAGACAGACTCGCCACTTATAGATTCTAGTTGAAAAAAACGTCTTCTGAATTTATTTAATGGAATAACTACCGGTCAGTTAGCTATAATATCTGATTTTTATGATTTATATCGTGAGATATACGAGTTGTTTAGTCTAGAAAGGGGTTTTTGTGGAAATAAATATCGCGAAGTTTACAAAATGTACATTTAAGTAGATATGAATTTCGATGCATTAATCTGACCTAAACGTTTTAGTCTTCGGAAAAGACAATAATACCAAGTTTTAAATTCTCAATTTTGAATGATATAAATTTCGATACATATAACAATAGTTTTCTTCCGAGCGTGTTTTGAAGGAAAAGTTGTGCAAAATGTTTTTTTTTGGGGGGGGGTTATTTTTTTTTGTAGAAATATTCAAATGTTTTACAAATATTTGAGTAAAACCCAGCCTCTCCCCATGTTGAGGTTCCAATCTTAATTGAATATTTGTACATAGTGAATGGTGAGGTTTCCAGTCTGAAATTCCTGTAAATGAATTGTGAAGGCCCCCAATTAAAGCAATGTTGAGGAATAACACCCATTGCAAAAGGGTTTTCCAAGGCATTAGGTTATAATATTCAAAGACGAAAAGGAATAATAGGCATACTCCCATTGCAAAAGGGTTGTCCAAGGCAATAAGTCATTCCATGACAAAAAGAAATAATAGGCATACACCTATTTCAAAAAGGTTGTCCAAGGCAATAGGCATTCCAAGACGAAAAGGAATTATAGGCATACAAAAAGGTTGTTCTAGGCAAAAGGCCATTCAAAGACGAAAAGGAATAATAGGCATACTCCCATTTCAAAAAGGTTGTCCAAGGCAATACCCCATTCCGAAACGAAAAGAAATAATAGGCATACACCTATTTCAAAAAGGTTTGGGTTTGTCCAAGGCCATACGCCATTCTGAAACGAAAAAAAGATTATGAAAAAAATATCTTTCTTTTCATTTTCTTCTGTCAATTTCATATTTCTGTTTCTAGTCTAGACGCCATCTGTATTTCGATTTCATTTTTTTTCCAGAGGTTTCGCACTGTCTGTGTGACAAAGAAACTTTCTCCTGTAATGAAATTGAAAAATCTATTTTTACGTGTAATTTAAAGAACCACATACTTAAATTATTCACAAACATGCTTTAATAAACCTAAAACGTTTAAAACTTTAATTTGCTTATTATCATAAAGTCTGTATTAGTGTTACCGCAAAGATAACGAGCGAGAACGCTCATAATAAAACTTAATTTGACAGCAACAAAATCCTAAGGGGAGGGGGTTATTCAAATCACCTTGAGGCGCACACGCTGCATTGAGGGACCGCGACAATAATAAACGGCGGGTTTGTATGAAATCTAAAAAAATTGCTTATTCAAATTTTCACGATAAAAACCGTTGTTTTTGTATGAGAATGTTCGTGCTTTCAAGCGTGTTTTTGTAGTACGTTTATACGTTTGTTTGAGTATGATTTGGTGATCGCGTGCGAGTTTCTATAGGAATCAAAATGATAATCACCAACAAAAGAATTATCGTAAATTATTCGTGACGAAATTACAGCGCTACAATATCGACGAACAAAGCACTCACGCAGAGAAATGGATTAGAACTATTTCAAAACGGATTGGCCATTCCAATAAAGAAAGGAATTAGAAATACACCCGTTGCAAAATAGGTTGTCCAATGCGATAGGTCATTCAAAGACGGATTGGAGTTATAGACATACACCTGTTGCAAAAAGGTAGTCCAAGGCAATATATAGGTCATGCCAAGACGAAAAGAATAAGAAATACACCTGGTCAGTGCAAAAAGGTTGTTCATGGCGATAGTCGAACAGGAAAATGAACAGGACCGAGATACACCTTTTTCAAAAAGATTGTCAAAGGTGTAAATGTCTTTTCAATGCCAAAATGAATTATTGGCATGCACCTAGTTGAAAAAGGTTGCCAAGGAGACAACATTTATTAAAATAAAATGTCATTCTTACATTAGCTAGCACGACGTATTAACTTTTGGGAACAGATGTATACCCTAGATTACAACTACGTATATAACCCTCTTTTAATTTCCGCTTTTTTCGCCCTGTAGCTTTACTATCGCATTAATATTTCAATGGGCATTCAAATTATTTTTCCGTTTGGTTTGGTAAGCGTTTGATGGATGATCACGTGGTATAAATTATTAATGACGTCACATGTCGGAAATGTTAGCAACATTGTTTTGAACTCATGCTGAGTGTTTGATTCAAAGGCTTGTACTGTATAACATTAAGGAGACAAAGTGTCGCCTTTTCTCTAAAGATACTGTTTTCATTGATGAATCTATATTATTTGAACAATTTTTGTCGTGTTCCTAGATCAGGACTAGATAAAACATTGAATTTATATTGGATTTACATGAGAAAACCGTGCAGTGTGGTCGAGACTTTTATGACCGAAGAGGAGGTTGGGATATTAAGTATACCGGATTACATAAACATTGTCGTACAGATCGTACATCACATATTTTCAGACCGAAATAAGTGATGGGTATTATGTACACCGGATTACATAAACATTATCGTACAGATCGTACATCACAGATTTTTAGACCGAAATGGAGGTTGGGATATTAAGTACACCGGATTATATAAACACCGTCGACATGACAGATCGTACATCACAGATTTTTAGACCGAAATGAATGATGGGTATTATGTACAGCGGATTACATGGACATCGTCGAACAGATCGTACATCACATATTTTTAGACCGAAATGAATGATTGGTATTATGTACACCTGATTACATGAACATTGTCGAACAGATCGTACATCACATATTTTAGACCGAAATGGATGATGGGTATTATGTACACCTGATTACATAAACAGTGTCGTACAGATCGTACATCACATATTTTTAGACCGAAATGAATGATGGATATTATGTACACAGGATTACATGAACATTGTCGAACAGATCGTACATCACATATTTTTAGACCGAAATGAATGATGGGTATTATGTACACAGGATTACATGAACATTGTCGAACATATCGTACATCACAGATTTTTAGACCGAAATGGAGGTTGGGATATTAAGTACACCGGATTACATAAACACCGTCGACATGACAGATCGTACATCACAGATTTTTAGACCGAAATGAATGATGGGTATTATGTACAGCGGATTACATGGACATCGTCGAACAGATCGTACATCACATATTTTTAGACCGAAATGAATGATGGGTATTATGTACACCTGATTACATGAACATTGTCGAACAGATCGTACATCACATATTTTAGACCGAAATGGATGATGGGTATTATGTACACCTGATTACATAAACAGTGTCGTACAGATCGTACATCACATATTTTTAGACCGAAATGAATGATGGATATTATGTACACAGGATTACATGAACATTGTCGAACAGATCGTACATCACATATTTTTAGACCGAAATGAATGATGGGTATTATGTACACAGGATTACATGAACATTGTCGAACAGATCGTACATCACATATTTTTAGACCGAAATGAATGATGGGTATTATGTACACAGGATTACATGAACATTGTCGAACAGATCGTACATCACATATTTTTAGACCGAAATGAATGATGGGTATTATGTACACAGGATTACATGAACATTGTCGAACAGATCGTACATCACATATTTTTAGACCGAAATGAATGATGGGTATTATGTACACAGGATTACATGAACATTGTCGAACAGATCGTACATCACATATTTTTAGACCGAAATGAATGATGGGTATTATGTACACAGGATTACATAAACATATATTGTCGTGTTCGAAACAAAAATCAAAGATCATACATCACATATCTTTTAAGTGTTGGGTATTAGGTACAGCAGATTAAAAACGCGTATCAAAGATTGTATATTACAGAAATTTTCTTTATTCGAGTTTTAATCATTTCTTTCTTAATTTATTTGCTGAATACTTTGGTTGTTAGTTGTTTGACTTCTTCTTCCTTTAACTCGTTTTCTTTTTCAAACGTTTGCTTGATTGTGTGTTTGTAGGTTTTTTGTTTTGTTTTGTTTGTTGTTGTTTGTTGTTAAATTTATTATTTTTGTCTTCATTTGGTGTTTTTCTAGCTTTAATATTGAAGGTTGTCTGTATTTAATTATACGTTTGTTTTGTCGTTTATAGATTTATTTATTTGTCTGTGTGTTTATTTAGTTATTTGTTTGCTTGTCTGTTCGTTTCTTTGTTTGTTTATTTATTTGTTTGCTTGTTTATTTGTTTGTTTATCTATTTGTTTGCTTGTTTGTTTATTTGTTTATTTATTTGTTTATTTATTTGTTTATATATTTATTTGTTTGCTTGTTTGTTTGTCTATTTATTTGTTTGTTTGTTTATTTATTTGTTTGTTTATTTATTTATTATAGAGCACGGCCTGTTAACCGGGAGGTGGGGGTTCAAACCCCAGCCGGACCATCACTCAGGGTCTTTAAATAATTGAGGAGAATGTTATAACTTTGTATTTATTTCGGTTTATAATTGTTAGGCTTCGAGTCCTCTCGGATAAGGACTTTAAATCGGAGGTCCCGTCTCGCCACTCACACACTAACCATTAATCGGGGGGACGTAAAAGAACGACTGAGGACGCAGGTCACGACCATCCTCAGTGAAAGGCCTACACTTACACTAATATATACTAACTACTAACAGCTAACTACAATGTGTAAAGCGCATTTGAATATATACACATAGAAAGTGCGCTATATAAATACATTATCATTATCATTATCATTATTTATTTGTTTATTTATTTGTTTGTGTATTGTTTGTTTGTTTGTTTATCATTCTGTTTATTTGTTTCAGTGTTTGTTTATCTCTATATTCACTTGCCTGCTTGTTTACTCGTTTGCTTGCTATTTGCTTACTTGTTTGTGTACTTGCTTGCAACCTCTGTTGTTTGTTTGTAACCCTAAACATACACTGATCTTTCTGCTAACTATAATGAAAGCATGCTGTACCAGGGTCTTCGTGTTGACATAAGAATAGTACATCTTTGAATTTGTCTATCAAAGTGAGTAGTTTTGACCGTCGTAGGTTCTTGTAGTACATGATCTCTTCGATATGGTGTTTTCCACGAAAGTATGGCACTAACCTACAAAATAATACCATTAAGTAAGCGATTTTTATAAAGCTCGTTAGTTATCTATTGTAATTTCCATCAGCAAACATTTGCTCCATCAACAAAATTAACATTATCATTGGAGGAGGCCCACAAATTTATCAGTGCAAACTGTTTCGTGTTTTACCCACTATCAATAAAGTTCTAGCATCTCCATCAAAATCCAACCATACAATCATCACTATCATCATCGCCTTTATCATCAATATAATCAACACCATTGATCACCATCATCATAACTATCATTATCATCATTATCGCCATCACCATCATCATATTGTTATATATTATCATCATCATCATCGTTATTACTATCAGGACCACCATCATCATTTATCATCATAATTGACCACCGCCACCACCACCACCACCACCACCACCATCATCATCATCATCATCATCATCATCATCATCATACCTTGCAAACAGTTTCAAATCTTCTTCATCTGATGCCGCTGGTATTTGCATAATGCTCTTTTTCTCGACAAACGTCAAATCCCTGACACTGTCAATTATATTATTATATTGTGTTGGTTCAGTACTGTCCCCAGGCTCTTCGTCCGTGAATGGCGCGAAATTGTCCGTGTAGCTGCCACCAAATATCCAGCGAATACGTCGACGCGCACCTCTAATTGTGTCCGACTGCTGGTCAAATTGAGCCGACGGTACTAGGAAGACATATGTCTGCAACTAAAGAAAAATAAAAATTTTTCAGCAGTCCTACTATCAGAAACATTGTAATCAATTTGAAACAAATAACGGAGCTTTTGATATTTAATATTTTGGTGGGAAAGTTAATTCAAATATGACAGAGAGCGGTCTTACAGTGCGACTCGCCGTACCATAGTCACTTACAAAAACGTTTGATGAATTTTTGACATTATTTTGACATTTTTTCATCTCAATCGGACCAATTACAGACATCAAAGTTTCTAAAGTCTCCGCCTCTCGATAAAAACTCCGCCTGTCGATATAAACTTGTACCTGATTGGTCCGATTGAGATGAAAAAATGTCAAAATAACGTCAAAAATTCATCAAATGTTTTTGTAAGTGACTACGGTACGACGAGTCGGACAGTAATGGTTGTGATTCAGTATAAAACTTAAACAACATTGAGGGACGTGAAAGAACTCCTTGTTCAGATATATGTTGTTTGGTGGCAGCTTAATGCGCCTTGATAAACCTTCAACAGATCGTACATCACATATTTTTAGACCGAAATGAATGATGGGTATTATGTACACCTGATTACATGAACATTGTCGAACAGATCGTACATCACATATTTTAGAGCGAAATGGATGATGGGTATTATGTACACCAGATTACATATACATTGTCGCATAGATCGTACATCACTGATTTTTAGACCGAAATGAATGATGGGTATTATGTACACAGGATTACATGAACATTGTCGAACAAATGTTTTTGTAAGTGACTACGGAACGACGAGTCGCACAGTAATGGTTGTGATTCAGTATAAAACTTAACAACATTGAGGGACGTGAAAGAACTCCGTGTTCAGATATATGTTGTTTGGTGCCAGCTTAATGCGCCTTGATAAACCTTCAACTCGAACACGTTGAGTAAGCGCATCGAGCAGTTTCTGAAAATGAGCTATATAGGAACTAGACATTAGCCATTATTAATGTAAAAGATGTCGGTGGTAGTAGTGATAATAATAAATAGAAATTATAGGGGAAGATGATGGTGTTGGTGACGATGATGATGATTGTAGTGGTGGTAATCAAGATGATGGCAGTAATGGTGATGATGATGATGGTGGTGGTGATGATTATTAAGATGACGATGATGGCGGTGGTGATGATGATGATGATTGTGGTGGTGGTAATCAAGATGATGGCAGTAATGGTGATGATGATGGTGCTGGTGATGATTATTAAGATGACGATGATGGCGGTGGTGATGATGATGATGATTGTGGTGGTGGTAATCAAGATGATGGCAGTAATGGTGATGATGATGATGGTGCTGGTGATGATTATTAAGATGACGATGATGGTGGTGGTGATGATGATGATGATTGTGGTGGTGGTGGTGGTGGTAATCAAGATGATTGCAGTAATGGTGATGATGATGGTGCTGGTGATGATTATTAAGATGATGATGGTGGTGGTGATGATGATGATTGTGGTAAGATGATGGCAGTAATTGTGATGATGATGGTGCTGGTGATGATTATTAAGTAAATAACGTACTATTCTATATTTACTGTAAATGTTTTATTTGTTGGTTAATAAAATTTGTTAAAAAAAAAGATGACGGTGGTGGTGGTGATGATGATGATGATTATGGTGATGATAACGATAATGATGATGATGTTGTGATGATGACTGTGGTGGCGGTGATAATAAAGATGATGATGATGATGATGATGATGATGATGATGATGATGATGATGATGATGATGATGAGGATTATGATGATGATGATGATGATGATGATGATGATGAGGAGGAGGAGGAGGAGGAGGAGGAGGAGGAGGAGGAGGAGGAGGAGGAGGAGGATGATGATGGTTATGATGGTTATGGTGAGTATGACCAGTGATGATGGTAATAATAAGGAGGGGTTGTTTACCTGGATAAGTAATCTATGTTGCAGCAACCAAACAACCATCTGGACTTTTTCTGCCTACAAAACAGCAATGTATATATGAAACTTTTGTCTTTTCTGACCTGTCAATCATCATTGAGTTCCGACCATATGTAAACTCGCCCAGTGATTGGCTTATTTGATGTGCGCTTTCAAGTTGTATGGTGGATCAAAAACTCCCAAAACAAAATCAAAATTTTTTTTGCAGATTGCTGGTCGAAGCAACGGTTACAGCACAGGGACCCCTAATCAATCTTTAATTGTAAACAGATGAAATAAAAACTTGTGTTTTAGTAATTTTTTTTGTCGCGCGCATGATTGATGAAATTCACGTGGGATTCCTGTGTTAATAAAATTCAATGTTGGGCTTCCTGTGGCACGTTGCTAGGTGAGATGACGAATTGCAAAATTCAAAAACTTTTAATTCTCGCGTAGCTTTTCTCGGTAAATCTCTATTTAGTAATATCATCACACGGGTGGACAATTTGCAAAGCAAGGGCACTCTTACCACAGGAAACTCAACAATAAAATAAGTGCAAGTCAACACAGGAAACCCAAGCGGCGAGTAATTGCATTTACGCGATATTGTTCGCGATTTTAAACAATTATTAATTGATTAGGGGTCCCTGTGGTTTCAGCTATAACTAGTACAGGTCATTCTTATTGAAAGACTTATATTGACATATGCTTTACCTGTTGCTGTGGGAGACTGAGGGGATTATAATGCTCGGCCAAAGGACTTGGTAACGAGAATTCAGCCAGTGTTTCGTGGAGAGAGATGTCGGGAAACCGTGAAGAAAACTCGTTCACCAAAGGCGAAGATCTTTGAGAGATAAACGTAGTATTGTTATTCATGTACTGATGAGAATGTTAACAGCAATGATGATGATATTGAGGACAATGATAATGATGACGATGATAATGTTGTTGATGATAAAGACGATGAAACTGAAGATGATGGCGATGCAGATGATGAAGATAATGATGCTGAAGTTGATGATGTTGACGATGATAAAAATGTTAATGATAAAAATGATGATAATAATGATGAAGATGCTGAAGATGATGTAAATGATGATGATAAAGATGATGATAATGAAGACGATGATAATGTTGATGATGATGATAAAGACGATGAAACTGAAGATGATGATGGCGATGCAGATGATGATGGCGATGCAGATGATGATGACGTTGATGATGATGATGCTGAAGTTGATGATGTTGACGATGATAAAAATGTTGATGATAAAAATGATGATAATAATGATGAAGATGATGTCAATGATGATGATAAAGATGACGATAATGAAGACGATGATAATGTTGTTGATGATGATAAAAACGATGAAACTGAAGATGGCGATACAGATGATAATGAAGATGATGATGCTGAAGTTGATGTTGTTGACGATGATAAAAATGTTGATAAAAATGATGATAATGATGAAGATGTCAATGATGATAATAAAGATGATGATAAAGACGATGAAACTGAAGATGATGGCGATGCAGATGATGATGAAGATGATGATGATGACGATCATAATGTTGATGATAATAATGATGATAATAATGATGATGCTGAAGATGATGTCAATGATGATAATAAAGATGATGATAAAGACGATAAAACTGAAGATGATGATGGCGATGCAGATGATGATGAAGATGACGTTAAAGATGATGATGCTGAAGTTGACGATGATAATGTTGATGATAATAATAATGATGATAATGATGATGCTGAAGATGATGTCAATGATGATGATAAAGATGACGATAATGAAGACGATGATAATGTTGTTGATGATGATAAAAACGATGAAACTGAAGATGATGATGGCGATGCAGATGATGATGACGTTGATGATGATGATGAAGATGATGATGCTGAAGTTGACGATGTTGACGATAAAAATGTTGATGATAAAAATGATGATAATAATGCTGAAGATGCTGAAGATGATGTCAATGATGATGATAAAGATGACGATAATGAAGACAATGATAATGTTGATGATGATGATGATAAAAACGATGAAACTGAAGATGGCGATGCAGATGATGATGAAGATGATGTTGATGATAAAGATGATGATGGCGATGCAGATGATGATGAAGATGACGTTAAAGATGATGATGCTAAAGTTGATGATGATGACGATGATAATGTTGACGATAATAATAATAATGATGATGCTGAAGATGATGTCAATGACGATGATAAAGATGACGATAATGAAGACGATGATTATGATGAAGAATATCATGATGTTTATGATGATGATGTTAATATATTAAGTGATAATTCCTACTCACATGTCCACTGATAAACTCGGTGCAACAGCATAAACATTGCTCTCGCAAAGAGGAAAGATTATCGATGCTTTGCCCCAATACACAAGGTGGGCTGCTATGGCGAAAATCTAAAATCCCAAAAAAAGAAAATAACTGTCATTATATCCCTTACTGTTTTTTTATTTTATGCTATTGTTTTCTATTGTTTAATTAACACTATTCAGGACTAATTAATAGAGTGGTTTTAATAAACCCATGAAACAAAGTGTATTAGTTAAAGTGTAATAGTCAAAAAACAACAAAAGAACAACACAATTGAATTAGAGTGTATTAAAGAATGATACACTAAAGAGTGTTTCACGGGTTATTGAAAACTACTCCACTAATAATATTTGCACTCTATCCTTTACAGCTAAAATCGTTTAAACTATTAGTACTAAATAGTGATATTTTATGCTTATAGAGTGGTTTTCATTAACCCGTGAAACACACTTTAGCGTAATATGCTGTATTACACTTTAACTTTAACTTTGTGTTTCAAACACAGTTAAAATCATTTGTTCAATAGCACTATTACACATTAATACACTTTATTACTCTTTCCCTATTACACTTTGTTTCACAGGTTAATGAAAACCACTCTATTATTGTTCTCTCGTTTAATTAGCACTATTTAGTCCTAATTAGTACTACTTGTTTCACGGGTATATTATATGCACTCTATCCTTTACAGCTAAAATCGTTTAAAAATAAATTGTATTACTGTACCTGGGACAAAGGAATATCCGTGTCTTGAGAAAGAGTTGTAAAGCTGAAACCACAATAAATCCATAGTTTATTGGAAACGAGAATGAGTGTTACTGATGATTATTGTTATCATTGTCATCTTAATCATTATGTCTGTAATTGACACCATCATAGAGCTGCTATAATATTGCAGTTATCAACATTTATATTACGTCCCGATTCATCATCACAATTACCATGTCTTTAGCATCATCCTCATCATTATCATTTTCATCACCATCATCATCATTTTCATCATCATCCCCATCATTTTCATCACCATCATCCCCATCATAAACACTCATCATCACCATCATCACCCTCATCATTATCGTCAACATCATCGTCATCTTCATCATTTTCATCCCCATCATCCCCATCATAAACACACTCATCATCATCACCATCATCATCCTCATCATTATTATCAACATCATCGTCATCTTCATCATTTTCATTACCATCATCATCATCATTTTCATCACCATCATAAACACACTCATCATCACCATCATCATTATTAGACTCAGCTAGACTCATCACTACCATATTTGTCATCATCATCATTGACGATATAAATTGATTGTCATCTTAACAATCAATCTCATCATCATTATCATTATCACCATCACCATTATCACCACCACTATCATTTGCTATCATCACCGTAATCACCATCATTATCGTCACATCGTCGTCACCATCATTATTATCATGATATAGTTGTCATCATCATCATCTGCAGCACCATCATCATCATATTGCTGTCATCATCATCATGTTGTCTTCATTATCATTATCATCATCATCATCATCTAGGGTTGTTTTCTATACCTTTTAAGGGGTGATGCTCTTCGGACAAGTCTTGTTAATGCAGGTGAACAGTCACCTGGAAGAGAGGCTAGTAGGGCATTTTCTTTCACTAAGAAAAGCAAGGTATGGTAGGGCCTAACAAACAAAAACATAAGAGATAATTAACATAAAAAAAACATAATATTAACACTCTTTGATTGTTTGTTTGTCTACAGTTTACTGTCTGTCTACCTGTCTTATGTCTGTTTTTGGTTGTCTGTTTGTCTTTTTTTTCCTTTTCTTTTTAGTTTTTTTCATTCCACGTTTGTTTGTTGCTTTGTTTTTTTTTGTGTTTTTACTTTCAATTGTCAGTTTGTCTTTTGTCGTTTTTTTTTGTTTGTTCCACCTTTGTTTTTTACTTTGTCCGTTTGTGTTTTGTCATTTTTTTCATTCGTTCCACGTTTGTTTGTTGCTTTATTAATTTGTTTTTTTACTTTGTCCGTTTGTGTTTTGTCATTTTTTCATTCGTTCCACGTTTGTTTGTTGCTTCATTGATTTTTTTTTTTTTTACTTTGTCCGTTTGTGTTTCGTCATTTTTTCATTCGTTCCACGTTTGTTTGTTGCTTTATTAATTTGTTTTTTTACTTTGTCCGTTTCTGTTTTGTCATTTTTTCATTCGTTCCACGTTTGTTTGTTGCTTTATTAATTTGATTTTTTACTTTGTCCGTTTGTGTTTTGTCATTTCCTTTTGTTTGTGCCACGTTTGTTTGTTGCTTTGATTATTTTTTGTGTGTGTTTACCTCATTGCAGCGAGCGATGCTTCAATAGCCTGGGGCTAACAAGTCAAAACACAATTAAAAAACAAAGTTTAGCAGTGAATAATGTATAATAAGTACATATAAGTTTATCCGGTTTTCCTCCCTCCGCAAAAATCCACATGTTGACAGAGTTGTGTGTTGTAAATATGGAATGTAGTGAGTGCGAGTGAACCTCACAGAAGAGCCCCGACGGGGAGTGATGGTTGTAAAATATCTATATGTTTATTTTTATTTTTTTTGGTTTGCAGACTTATAGTAAATTACAAACTGTTATCAATTTAACATATATACACCCTAAGGTCGTCAACCTCAATCAATGGTAAAAGATAACACCAACATGCAGGGATTGTGGGAAGTGATGCTCCAATAAATGTAAACAGTCACTCAATAACCATCCCAGGGGGGGGGACTCCGGGGGAGTTTCTCTTAGGGTGTCGAAAAAGGAGAGAAGAGCGCATCGATATTCTCTTCTGATACGTATATTAATATTATTAATTAATGTGGTATCTCTTAGGGGGTAAAATTCTTCCAGCCACACCCTTTTTTGTAATCTCCCCCCCCCCCCCCCCCCCCCCGAATAACCATATCAAGATTATGTTCAGAGGAACTTACTATCTTATGCATCTCATTAACTAATAAATCCCAGCAGTCATTTTGGTCTCATCTCTTATGATAAACTCTTTGAAGATAACATCCTTTTTTCAAATGGTGTATAAAAGTTTACAGCTTTTTCTATAATATCAATACAACTTACTGGAACTCTGAGCATTCCTTCATTCAGGTTGTGTACTTTATGAGGCAAACAAAAGCTGACATTGACCCAGCCATTTACCATAAGATGAACCACACCATCTTCACAAAGACTACAACATACAAACAGTTATCAAAACTAGTTTGACCACAGGCAGCCCAACTACTCAATCTGAGGATTTTTTTGAAAGCGCATAAAATATGTTTTTACCGCACACCTCGCGCGCCATATCAATATTGAACAAAAAATTTTTGTTATTTTTTGAGCGCATGGGCGGGCTCCCTGAGGTGTATTTGTTTGAATACGAGCGGATGGGATTCCTGTGGCTTTTCGTCAAAGTCGCACAGTGTCGAAGAGGGTACAACTCTCTCAACTCTCTTCGATTTCTGTCGTTAGTGAGAAAGTCGAGTGCGATCAAACCAATCAACACAAGAAGTCCAACTGCGAACTCAAACAAAAACAGCTTGGCGCACGGCAAAAATATTTTATTTGCTTTGAAAAATTCCTCAAATAGACTAGTTGGGCTGCCTGTGGTTTGATAATGATGATAATGAAGGTGGTCAACACCACAGTGTCACAGAGACTACAAAACACAAACAGTTAGCAAAAATTAATGGAAACTAGCAAGTAAACTAGTATATCAATATGCTGAGTTGGTGTTTGATATAAATGATTGGTAATAGAATGGAATTTGAAACACATTAAAAAAAATTAACTTAACTCTACGCTTTAACCCTTTATCGGAGTTGCATGCTCTTACTCGAATGAAGGGCTGAAGCTTGAAACGTCAGTAAAGTTAAATTAACATTTTTTACAGTGTTATGAATTTCATTATATTACCTTTAGTTAAGAAAATAGTTTGATAATGATGATAATGAAGCTTATAACCACCACTCTCTCACAGAGACTACAACACATAAACCATTAGCAAACATGGTTTGATAATAATGATAATAATTATATTTATACCTTTCAAATGCATCCTTGAGACCTCTTGCCAGTGTACTCTTTGGGATCATGTGATGAAATGGAGATTCAGCAGAATCTATAATATTATTGTCCACAAAGTATAACATGTTTTATCTCAAACAACATAAACATCACAGAATATTACTCATGATGACATGAAATGAATGTTGGTGGTGATGGCAATGACAATGGTGATGGCGGTGATGGCAATGTTGATGGTGGGGGCAATAATGATTGTGATGGCTTAATGCCTCAGTTGGTTTAGAGTAACTGCACTGGTATTGAAACTCTGGAAATAAATTCAAATCCTGTTGAAGCCTTGAAACCATTTTCAGGCTTTTCTTTTGCCACGAAGAAAGTTAGAAGAAAGTATCAATCAATGCAGCGGATGTTTTACCTTCTGGCATGGATGACATCTCATCATGCACTGCAAGCATCTTTTCCCTCTGTCTTGTCAGATAGCAACACCTTGAAAAATGCAGTAATATTACTTAGTAATAATCAGTACCATATTGATGGATGCCATGGTCATCATCATCATCATCATCACCATCATCATCATCATCATCATCATCATTACCACCATCATCATTACCACCATCATCATCACCACCATCATCATCATCACCACCACCATCATCATCACCACCATCATCATCATCATCATTACCACCATCATCATCACCACCATCATCATTATCACCACCATCATCATCATCACCACCATCATCATCATCATCATCATTGTCATCGTCATCACCACCATCATCATCATCACCACCATAATGTTGGCCCACATCACCCTTATTATTATCATGACCATTATTTGTAGATCACTACTGCAATTAATATTATCATGGCACAACCATCATTATCTTCATCATCATCATCATCATCACTATCATCATAATCATTATCATCACAATCATCATCATCATCATAATCATTATCACCAACAGCATATAATCATTATAATTTATCATCAACATCATTATCCTCATTATAATAATAATCATCATCATCATCCCCATCATCATCATCCTTATAACCATCAGCATCACCACCACCATCATCATCATCATTACAATCACCATCATCATCATTATCATTATAAATCAGCAGTGTCATCATCAGCATTGTCATCATCATTATTGACATCACCACCTTTATCAATACAATTATCACTAACATCACAATCATCATCAATACCATCATCATCATCATTACAATTATCACTAGCATTACAATCAGTAGCAGTATTACCTGTGTTCTTCATGTTTAAGGGCAATAGCTATTCTTTTAGACAGATCATAATAACAGTTTATCACTGAATTCTCTGCACCAGTCTGATGAAACAATAGTTATACAAACATTAAAAAAAACACCTAATCCACACATTGAAGTACATTCAAAAATAAAAGGTTTGAGCAGAGGTGTAAGTGATATTAATGAGACGATGTGAATATCTGGGTGTGTGTAGTCTTGAGAAAGACTGTTGATTTTAGTGTATGATTCTTGGATTGTTTGAACCCAGGTCTAAGTGATGATGTTGAGTTTTGATCATCTGGGTGTGTGTAGTCTTGAGAAAGACTGTTGATTTTAGTGTATGATGCTTGGACTGTTTTTCAGACACTTATAAACTTCACTCTTGTCTTAGCTTTGAACAATTCAAAGTGTTTACGCTCAGCGTCTCTTTTATATTAAGGTCGAATTCTCTCTTTCTGATTGGTTAACTTGTACAAAACTTTAATTAGGTGGCCACAGAAAGTTTGTTTATCTATAGTTACCTTCAAAACAAATACAACATTGAAAAGTTGCAGCATCACTTTCTCTTGGTATTTCTTGCTATCACATCTCTGAGAAAACAATGAACACTCATGCAATCATATTATTATATTATTATTTGAATTTAAACATTAATATATAATTAACCAATATCATCCTGTTTGGTAGATAGATGATTTATATGTGGAAGGCCAGGGTTTGCGCCCCAACCAGACTACAGTCTTATTGTTATTTTTATGTGCACATTGTTAGACTTTGTGTCTTCTTGGATAAGGATGATAAATCCTGTTTATTTACAGTACATTAACTATCTTGGAAAACCTTTGGTACGTTGCAACCACCCACAGCGATTGGCTCACGCTAATACATACATGAACAATCAAAGGATTGAAAAATATCACATTGTATTTGAACATGTTGAAGACATTGTCGTCAAAAAAAAAATATTATCATTATAATCAAGTTATTTTTTCAGCACTTAGAACAGATCATCATCATCATCATCATCATCATCATCATTATAATTACTATTATTATTATCATCAAGCCAATTTAAGACAGAAATGAATGCTGGATTTGTGCTGGTGATGTCAGAAAAATCGTTATCAATAAAATTGATCATATTAATACAATTAAAATGTGAAAAAATAATTTTGTTATTAGTTCTTTAGAAAACAAGACTGATTTCAATGCATTACCAGCACAAAAACAGCATTCATTTCGGTCTTGGCTTTATTCTTGTTGCTTACAAGCTGCGACAATACTTTTTGAAAAAGGTGTTATTTCATATCAAATATACAAACCTTCAGCTCTAAGGATCCTTCCAGTTCCATAGGATGGCCAATAAACACAACATTATCAATTTTAAGTTGAAACTTCTGACCACACAGCTCTACATTGGGTGTTAGTATGTTGGCCAACGTGGTATCTGAAAAACTAGTGAAAACAAAATTAATGTCTCATATCATAAATTCTATTGTGGGTGCATGGGACGGGTGGTTTAGTGGTGAGAGCGCTGGCCTTTCACCACTGTGGTCTGGACAGGTTTGAGTCCCAGCTCGGGCATGGATTATATGTGAATTGAGTTTGTTTGATGTGTTCTTCTCTCTTATAATGTCAAGAGGGTTTTTTTTTTTTCAGGTTACCTGGTTTTCCTCCCTCTGCAAAAATGAACATGTGAGCTGAATTGTGTGCAAAATAATTAAACCTAAAGCTAGTGCGTGTGAGCATGTCTGAGTCTCCCCCTTTAGTAGGGCACATATGTCTAGTCTTGAAGAATTGAGACGTTAAAAAGTGATTTTTTTTAAATAAAAAACTAGAATGAAAAACATTTCAAATTAATTAAAGTAGTATTCTATTCATTTGACTCCAATGTTGAAGGTTTGAAATATTTACTACACCTATTAATTGACAGAAAGCCAAAAGCGAAGTGAATATAGGTGAATAATAACTGAGACTGAGTCGATGTTATTTTTCACCGATATTCACTGAGCCTGAGGTGGATAATTGTTTCATATAAATATGCAAGTGAGTATTTCAAAAAGGAAAAGTACGCTAGCTGGCTTTTTTTGAAGAGAAGATGTTTATTTCTTATTTCTAAAAGTGTGCAAAACACTGTAGGTGATTAATAACGAAAAAAAATATGAATTTCTAGAAAAACTGCTGTGTATGATTTTCTATAAGATTTCATTTATAAAATTCATGAATAATAAATGAAAAAAGAATTCACGTCCGTGACAGAGGTTGTATATCCAATACAGATTCATCCTGATTTGCATAAGTTTTAACTTGAATTTTCTCAGCAACATTTACTTTTATTTTGACAATTTTAGTAAAATATCAAATCACTAATGTTGGAGTTTCATAAGTACTATAAAATATTCGTGTCTCATCTGTATGAGATCGACTCGCCACTGTACATTTGTATATCTCATACACATCGGGCACTCATATTGTATATAGTACTTGTGTATTTATATTAATACATTATTCAATTATTATTTATACCTTGCAGCACTGACATCTTCAGTCTTGGACACACCATAAAAACTTTTACTGGGTCCTACAATTATCAGTATTAATAAACAGATCTCAACATGTACCCAATAAAGGACTCCAATTAAATATTTCATGGCTGCACAGAGATATACATTTTTATTTTCGAGTATATTAAAAAACATTCCTTTAAATTTCTTCATTTCTTCATTTCACCAAATCAATTACTGCGGTTTTCAATTTTCTGCAAACTCAGACATTCCAACAGTTATTTGTGAAATTCAATTTTGAAAAAACATATACATTTAAAAGGTGCTGAGTAATTAGCAGCAGCCAAATATGTATTTCACAATTAGCTGTTGGAATGTCTGAGTGCAGAGAAAGGCGAAAACGCAGAACTTTACATCAAAACAGTCATTAAGGTTTTCTGATTTAGCGACTTTGGTACCAATAGTACCAGATACTAATTAGCATACGTGTTTACCGTTATTAGAATTTCTAGGAGTTGCATGTGTGGTTGAAAATACTAAGTATATTTAAGAATAAAAAATAAGAACAATAAATATTGTTCTTATTTTTTAATGACAAATTAGCACTGGTACTATCATCTGACACTATTAGTGCCAAATCTGCCTTTGTGCCAGTTAATCGGAAAACCCTATTATATCTTTAAGGATAAGGGATATGGATCAATGTTAAATAATGGACCACCTCACCTAACCCCCATCAAATATATAATGGTCCCTCTATAAGGATCACTTGTGAAAACGCAACACTAAAAAAAAAACAATTTCAAATCATATGTCCGATCTTCATAAAACCCGTGATAAACAAACTCAAAATAATACAAAATCTCCCAAAGTACAATTAACTGTCAATTTCAGAGTAATAATTAAAACAAGAATAAAAATATCCACCTCCAAAAAGTATTTTGATGAAAAATATGGTTTTAATTTTACTTTCAAGTATCTTTGTTTGAAAGTTTCAGCATAGTTAAATATAGTTAAGAAGAATTATATCAACTGTGGTTTCAGATGCACTCACCGACATCTTTTGTGACTTCCTCGGTTTTATTTGTGGAAATTGGATAGCGAAATAACACCCTCTGTCCTCTGCTGCCTGCTGTAACTAGTATAATACTAACAGGATTACAGTTGAAAGCTCGCATGTTCATGTTTTACATATTTTTAACGTTTTGTGTTCCTGCAAAGCAACTCTCCAAATCTCTGCACTTCGTCCGCCATGTTGAATACCGAAGAAGGACTAGGACTAGTGATATTTTTACACAGGAAGCCCGCAGCTGTGATACATTACAGGTATTCTACGATACCTCACTATTTACCACTAAATAGTGTTGATTAAACAATAGAGAACAAAAGAATTTGCATAATTTAGCAGTATTTAGTGGTATTTATGTTGCACACTTTTAATGTTTGTACTCTAGTATTTTGACAGTTAAAAACTTGACGGAAGAGGTATGTTTTAAGTTCAGTTTTGAATTGTTTCAGTGTTTGTACAATATGCGATTATACCAGGCTACGATTCGTTACAATCATATGCATTCATTTAATTTAAGATACAGGACAATCGCATGAGATTATCCTATCATTCATTATAATCGTATAAAAGTAACAAAAATCAAATGAAACTAATATAAAATGCACTCATAAGTGTTTGGTGTCTGGCACTAAACAGGATGTTTTAACTATATATAGTATCACTTGAATATTTTCACTTTTAGGCTCTCCAAGATTACACCTGTTTCAAAAAGGTTGAATGTCCTAAGGAAATGAATTATAGGCATACACCTATTTCAAAAAGGTTGTCCATGGCGATTGGTATTTCCAAGAAGGAAAGGAATTATATGCATACACCTATTTCAAAAAGGTTGTCCAAGGCGATAGGTCATCTCAAGACAGTAAGGAATTATATGCATACACCTATCTCAAAAACATTGTCCAAGGGGATAGGTATTTACAAGACGGAAAGGAATTATAGGCATACACCTATTTCAAAAAGGTTGTCCAAGGCAATAGGTTTAAAGACTGAAATGAATTATAAGCATCTACCTCAGTTTCAAAAGGTTGTCCATGGCAATAGGTTATCCCAAGACAGAAAGGAATTATATGCATACACCTATATCTCAAAAAAGTTGTCCAAGGGGATAGGTATTTCCAAGACGGAAAGGAATTATAGGCATACACCTATCTCAAAAACGTTGTCCAAGGGGATAGGTTTAAAGACTGAAAGGAATTATAAGCATCTACCTCAGTTTCAAAAGGTTGTCCATGGCAATATGCGTACACCTATTTCAAAAAGGTTGTCCAAGGCAATAGGTTTAAAGACTGAAAGGAATTATAAGCATACACCTATCTCAAAAACGTTGTCCAAGGGGATAGGTATTTACAAGACGGAAAGGAATTATAGGCATACACCTATTTCAAAAAGGTTGTCCAAGGCAATAGGTTTAAAGACTGAAATGAATTATAAGCATCTACCTCAGTTTCAAAAGGTTGTCATGGCAATATGCGTACACCTATTTCAAAAAGGTACATACATATTTCAAATGAAGCAAATCAGCAGAATCAGACTCTAGACTGTTTAAGAAATGCTGTCTCATCCGTGTCAAGATGTTTGAACAGATCTAGATTTGACGACTATTTTTAAAGCAACACTAAATGTCTTTACAGGTAGCCCAAGCTATGCATTTGTACGTTTTCTAGCAATATGACGAAATATTTAAAATGCAATAAAAATAAACATGTCTACCTGTGTAGTTGTGTTTTTCTTTGCATTCAATTCGTGTGAAGTTTCAGGCCATTTCTTAGGACGCTGGGGAACAACAGCCATAAATCACTCAAAATTGAAGGAAATGGCCTGAAACTTCACAGGAATGCAAAGAAAAACACAACACACAGGTAGACATATTTATTTTTATTGCATTTTAAATATTTCGTCATATTGCTTGGGCTACCTGTAATACTCAGTGTAAATAGAGCTTTGAAGCTGAACTATGTCTGAGTTGAAATGTAAGACTGAAAGTAAATGAAGCTTTGAAGCTGAACTATGTCTGAGTTGAAACGTAAGACTGAAGGTAAATGAAGCTTTGAAGCTGAACTATGTCTGAGTTGAAATGAAAGTGAATTGACAAGCTGTATCTCAAGTGATCATCACAACTTAACAATGGAAATCCGGATGAGCTTAAAGCAATAAAATGAGGGCATTTCATCGTTACATCGTCAGTTCTCGCTGAGTACAAGCACGGAACAATTGGATCCAAGACTGCATTACAAAAATACAGAAAATACCAAGATGACTGCTTTGAAAGGTTTTGTTGTTCTTGTTGCTCTTGGAGTAATGATGGCACGTGTCCCTGAATCAGATGGAGGTAAATCGAACTTGTTCTTGTTCTTCTTGTTCTTCTTGTTCTTCTTGGACCTTCTTGTTCTTCTTGTTCTTGTTCTTGTTCTTCTTCATGAAGTATTTCTTTCTTTCAGCACCAGCACTCAGCGCACTCCTAAAAGCCGTGACGAACGCGTACAACAAACTTGAACATGACGATCAAAGCAATTACAATACGCTTAACACAAAAATACAGGTAAGGGACAGTCCAATAATTACCAGGAGTTGAGGGTGTGCTAAAAGAACAGAATTTATTTATTATTTTTGCAAATGAGGGTTTTAAGCTACAGTATCAGGTTATCCCTATTATTTTTAGGAGTGTTTTTGAAAATTCCAGACGAGCATTCCCGATACTTTAAGCCCTGAATCCCCCCTCCCCCCTCCCCCAGGGTCTGAGCTAAGAGGCGGCATATTATTGAGATCTAGATATCTTGCCCATCACTCGTCAGACCAGTTACTTTGCTTTGTACTTATTATATTAAACATAATCTTTGTTTCTTTCCAGGGGAACTCAAAACAAGTACAAACCATCAAGGTCCAACTGCAACATCTTACTAATAGAATCAACCATCCCACAACAGGGTGCGTGGATCTTGCTACTCCATGGGAGCCGGAATCAAGAGCTCCCATAGCGTATCTTGACAGACACCACGTAGCTTGTCAATCAGGTCAATATTTGCATTCGTTCAGACTTGTAAGAAAGGCGAACCTTAACCTAGCTCCTGTTCGCTACCTCTACAAATGTTGCAAACTGTCTCTGTAATGTGGCAATACGCAGCTTGCATTGTGATTGCAAGATGACACAGGGAACCCGGCATTGACAACGTACGTTATTTCTTACAGCAGTTCTCAGTCACACGTGCACCGCACGCATAAAAAGCACCGCTATAAAACGTGAAGTTGGTGGACGTCAATCAAACTGTGTTTACAAGACGCATGGTGTTTTTACTTCAGTCGGGTTGCGAAACATGTCTGAATCCGACGAAAAGGATGTTCGACAGATTCAGACATGTTTCGCAACCCGACCGAAGTAAAAACACCATGCATCTTAATTGTAAACAGTTTGATTGACGTCCACCAACTTCACGTTTTATAGCGGTGCTTTTTATGCGTGCGGTGCACGTGTGACTGAGAACTGCTGTAATACGCGTATTCATCTTGTGTAACATTTGTTTATAAATTTGGTAGGCAGTGTTGCTAAAGCTATAGTATGTCAGTAAAAGTCTTCAATGTAATAATTGAATGCAATGTTTGTTAATAAAATTTTGTAATACAGTTTTGTTATTATATTACTCGATGGGCGTTGCCGAGCGAATCATAAAATGTTGATCCTATAAAACAGAAAATGCACAACTGCAACGCAGTGCCTCAATGGACTATTTCAAGGAAGACTGTGCGTTGCAGATGTTCGTTAAGACTCGGCACAACTGCAACGCCGGGCCTAAGTGGAATATTTATTTTAAATTGCATTTTTAGGAAAGGGGTTTGATTTACCTTGTCTTCAATAGCAAGTAATAACGTTCGTTTTCTTTGTTTTTACAACGCTGAAAATGCTATCCCAGCGATTTGTTTGGGCGTTGTAGGAGTCAAATACTTAAAATCTTAAAATCACCAAACAAAAAAACTAAAACAAAAACAAAAAAACGGAAATTCCGGGGTGGCTTGGGGGTGGGTGGTTCACCATTTATCCCAAAATCGGAAATTCCGAGAGGTTGGGAGGGTCAATAAAATTATTCCCTCCGTTGGGGGGTATGGATTATTTCTGGAACTACACATTACACTAACTAGTTGGTTTTTGTGGAAAAGTTCTTTATTTGTTGTATTTGATTTTACCTATATTTAAGTGGTCAGTTATTAGAGAAATCCAATTAAATACTATTTGCATTTTCTTTTAGTGTTTCAAAATTGTTTGTTTCTGTTGTGAGGGACATTCAAATCTACTTTGGGTCCAATGGGAATGATCTGGTCAGCCTGAAACGAAACAAAACAAAACTCACTACACAATTCATTATTTTGTTTAACAAAAAGAGATAATAATACAAACTGCTAGAGTACAAACACTAAAAGTGTGCAGCACTTTGCACTATTTAGCAGTAAATAGTGTTGATTAGACAATAGAGAACAATAGAATTAGACTAATTTAGCAGTATTTAGTGGTATTTATGCTGCACACTTTTAGTGCTTGTACTCTATTTGACTAGATGCTATTTGACTAGATTGAAAAAAATATGAAGCTGAATTTTTCTCTTGTATAAATGTTAAACAATTTTGTTACTTTTCCCTCATTTGCAATATTGAATTGTTTAGGCTGCAAAAAATAGAGCATGAGAAGTAATGTAAGAAAAGGAGCTATTGCCTTAAAAGTTAACAAATTTACAATAGTTTTGCGTGGTATGTCCTCTTATTTACCACAGTTGGTCATCAAATCGTCTAAATTGTTGTGGATCCACGAGACGAAAATAAGAGGACATACCACAAGAAACTATCGTGAATTTGTTTCTACCACATTAAAAAAACTCTTATTTTCCACGGCTCTGGACCAATCAGAAAGCGAGAAAATTATCAAACGTGGTAAAAGTCTCCTTTTTCCCTTATATAATGTCATTTTATATCACAATTCATTTCATTAAACTATGTCTTATTTTATTATTTTAATTTGTATTATATCTCTTTTTTTTACCTCAAGAACGACAATTTATGATCATTTATCATAGTAAATTATACTAGTAGCAGATCCAGAATGATTTGTTGGGGAGTGACTGTGAACTTGAAAGGCATCAAATAGTCTTTTAAAATTGAAGACTTCATGCATGAGAAATATTGTGTACGGTATATCTCCATCAGTAGAATGACAGCCTTTGCAAACGTTTTTTGTATTTAGCAGTCTTTTGAACACACTTTTTTAGTTCTTATATTACCTGTTATCTTTATTCTATAATTTCCAATAACCATAATGCATTTTGTTTTTTGGGAGTAGCGATTGTAATTAAAATCAAACAAATTTGAAATACAATATCTACCCCTAAAAAAAAACAGAAGGCACTATGGTTTTGGGAGGGGGGTGGGGGGGTGGACTTCAAAGGGGGTTATTAGTCACCAAATTCACTTCCAGGATCTGTGCTTGTATACTTGGGTATTTTATGCATAGAACTAGCTGATGGAAGCTTGGCGACATGCAATTGTTTATTAACTGTCTAGCCTCACATTCATGCAGAATGGAGTTCTTACATGTATGTGAGCTAGTCAGTCAAGACCAAAAGTTATTCAAATTGCTCGCCATATTTTGATTTGGTGTATAAAATGTAGTTTGAGAAACTTACGTAGTAACCAACTTTGATTTCATCATAATCGACAGTATCTTTGACATTGCTGGTTTGATAGATATCACACAGCCATCCAAACAAGTTAGGGTAGTCTTGAATCCTCTTTAGGTTACACTATATATTGGGTAAAATAAATAGAAGTTTCATGTAGCTAAGAAGTTTCATGTAGCTATAAGAACTTGCATTATTATGAAACTAAGCATTTGCATTATAAAATGTTTGATATAAATTGTGCACTCTGATTGGTTGGGATGTGTTCTCTATAACTCAACAGACCACAGGAAAGTCTTAACAACTGAATATTTTATGAAAGAAATAGAAAACTTGGCAGCAGTGCTCTATCTAGTTTTAATATTGTTTATTTTGTCAGGCCAAGGTAATAACTCATAATTTAATTATAATTTATTTAATAACTATTATCTAAAGCATATTTTCTTATTTAGCTTTTTTTTTTCTACTTAATATTAGCTTATACAATTCTGTAACTATATTATTCATTTCAGTTAATATTTTTGTAAATGTTACTTATTGTAATTATTATATATTGCATTATTGTTTCATGTAAATATGACCCAAGTTATTCATCTTCTTAATGTAATTTTAGTATATAGGTTACCTGACTTTGATTAGTTTAAACTACTCAGCTAACCTACAACCTTATTCTTTTCATCTAAAAATTCAACTGTATTTATTTAAAATCAAGGTGTGAATAAAGTATATATTGATCAAGGTAGTTATTCAAATTCGTTGTCGTATTTGAGTATAGCATCCAACATTGTACAAAAAAATTGTTTATTTTGTGCACTGTACAAAATCTAAGTTCCCCATTGGCTCAAATCGACCATGTGAAGTGCTGTTATTCGATCATTGATAATGCAATCATCGAACTTAATATTAATATTAAAAGAGAGACTTTCTGTTCATTCTTTATGGGCAAATACAGTCACTTGGTGACTGTTTGATAAACTCAAAATGTCTTCATGCTACACTCGGCCTATGGCCTTGTGAGTCAGCGTGTGCCTGTATTCGCCGATACAGAACTCACCTTCTAACCCCTAAATAGAGCACTTGAGAATTTAAAAAAGACTTGAAAAGTGCTGACTCCGCGCTCCAAAAACTGGCTGTGGATCTCATGTAGCATGCAAAATTGATGAAATAGCCAGCTGAGTTGATCGCCTTCCCCGAAAGGAATTATGGGTCATTATTTTTGGTTAGCAATTTTTGAGCATTATACAAGTATACAATGTAGACTTTTCTTGTTGATTGAAATATAATCCCACCATGAGTTTGACTAGCATTTACAATTAATTTAAAGAAGGAAGAACTCGTATTTTATAAATTCTCTTGGCAGAATCTGAATGGGAAATGCTAATCGAAATACGATGTTGAATCCTCAATTTTGATTGGTTGACCTTGTGTTAGTTCTGAAGGTCAACTCAGCTGGAGTGTTTGATACTCTTATCAAACATACATGGCTCCCAACCTATCAACATTATAGGTACTTGATTATTTTATATTTAATTTACTTTGAAAACTGTTCAACCAACCTTAAATGCCCCATAGTAAGCAACATCAAAGCGAGCCAATGTTGGAAACATCTCCATACATGTCCAATATACTCGACTGGACTCGAATCGAAAATTCCAAAACTCCATTCGACTCTATTCGTGAAGCATGAAAAGGGGTTGGGATCCCTGTATTTTATAATTTTTGACCATCATTTATACAAGTCACCTACCATGTGGCCTCAGAAAGTCAATAAAAGTCAATCACGAACTGACAAAAGTCATTTACTAAATCAAACATCAAACTACTCTATTATATTGGGATTCCTGTGGCAAAGGCATGCCGGGAGAAAAAGAGTTCAGTCCATTACTCTCCTTTCTTTCCTCTTCCTCTCCCCCTCCCCTCCCCTCCCCCTCCTTTTCCCAAAGAGCAAGCTATGCAGGCTACCTTATTATCACCCCACGGATGGACTCCAATCGATCGAATCGATCGATTCGTAGATGAGGAATTCGATTCGTATCTGAAGAATTCGATTCGTATCTGAAGAATCTTAAGAATTCAATCGGCCTTTTACAAGATTCATTCACGTGAATTAATTTGACCTTATCAATCAAAAAATAGCATTTGAAAGAACGAGAGATATCACAAGCTATTCAACATACAACAACCACAAATGTGCCGTTTATGAAAGAGCAAGAACGAGAGATATCCCAAGCTATTCGACATACAACAACCACAAATGCGCCGTTTATGAAAGAGCAAGAACGAAAGATATCCCAAGCTATTCAACAGACAACAACCACAATTGCGCCGTTTATGAAAGAGCAAGAACAAGAGATATCCCAAGCTAGCGAATGCGAGTAAACTAGTATGCCACTTACAAATATATACCTCGTTCTCAAACGACTACGGCCACTAGCGACTGCGAGTAAACTAGTATGACACTTACAAATATATATCTCGTTCTCAAACTACGGCCACTAGCGACTGCGAGTAAACTAGTATGACACTTACAATTATATACCTCGTTCTCAAACGACTACGGCCACTAGCGACTGCGAGTAAACTAGTATGACACTTACAAATATATACCTCGTTCTCAAACGACTACGGCCAACTAGCGACTGCGAGTAAACTAGTATGACACTTACAAATATATACCTCGTTCTCAAACGACTACGGCCACTAGCGACTGCGAGTAAACTAGTATGACACTTACAAATATATACCTCGTTCTCAAACGACTACGGCCAACTAGCGAATGCGAGTAAACTAGTATGACACTTACAAATATATACCTCGTTCTCAAACGACTACACTACTATCTATAAGATAGCTAACTATGATGTCATGATGGAGTGAAAGTCGAAGGAAACGTTTGACCCTTCCTAGCTATCCCAAAATTAAACTCCTTACCCTCCCTATTCAGTCAACTTAGAATACCCATGGCCCTCCACCCATGGTCACACTGACGTTTTATATATCTACACAAATTAATTATTCTCTCGGCCTTCTTTGAATTGCAGTCAGATATTGTGGTAGAGAAAGCGTTTTATTGTCTGTATTGAGTATGTTATTGATGTATTATCGAGGATTGATGACAAATACCTGATCTCAAAAACTTTCACGTTGGAAATTGATATAACAACAAGATTATCATTATATGCACACAAAATAACCAGAGTCATGAGGGACAACTTTGTGGTGGGCTGAAATTCAGATGTGACTAATAAACTCGTACATACATTCATACATATTAAATACACTATTAAAACATATTGAAATTACATTTTATTTTATGAAGTTGAGTATATATTGTTTCATACTTAAAATAAAATTATAAAAATGTGATTAAAATAAGTAACGAGGATAGCCCTCCCCTACATTCATTTTGTTTCTAGCGTTCAGTTTTTAAAATTACAATTCGTGTTGAGTTCATCCTCGGGAACCCAGGGGTATTCTTTTGTCGCTCGTTTCTCGCTTCCACAACATATACCCCTGGGAACGTAGTCTGTTGGAGCTTGTTCCGGAAGTCAAAATTCAAACTTATTTAACGACTTTCTTTGAACGGTTATCTTGATTTTCATTGGTCGACCTAATAAGGTCGACCAATCAGGAAAGAGCTGAATTTTGACTTCCGGAACAAGCTCCAACAGACTACGTTCCCAGGGGTATATGTTGTGGAAGCGAGAAACGAGCGACAGAAGAATACCCCTGGGTTCTCCAAAAAGACGAAAAATCCCATTCGTTGACGTCTAAATAGTACATCTATGGTAATAACTACTTATTTAAAAAAAAAAAAAAATTATCAGGCGCTTTGTCACGGTCTCAAAATATAATATTTGACAAAAATACATATTTCTCGCTGCTTGTCACACACTCATTGACCTCAAGTGATGCGAGAGTGACACGCGAAAGCAAATCTAGGATTTTCGTCGCAATTTTAATGATACAATTCGTGCATTAAGAATTGTGTAATAATAGAGTTGACCTCTTGGTCAGCGAATAAACAACGATCCCCGGCCATTTAACTCCCTTTTGATGCAGATTTCACACAGTAAGACATTGAATTTCCAACCAATAAATACAATAACAACTACATAAAAGCGGTTTCTTTTTGTATTAGAAATAGATCACAATAAAGTATAATATTCGTTAGACATATGGGTTTACATGTAAGATTCATCTAGACAACTGATCCGATAATGATAAAATTATCGTTTGAAGACCGAAAGAAAGATTAACAAAACATTAACAAAAGTACAATATTCTGTTCGGTCCGCTTATTTAAAGGTCGTTAAACTTCAAGCATGAACGCGGGGATATGTAGCTGTGACAAATAGCCCTCTACATAGTTTTAAAAATGCATTCATGTGGCCTATGTCGTACCGTGTGTATACTACGAAGCTTTTAACTAAAATTTTACCCTGCCGGATGCCAGAGGTTTGAGAATTTTTACGATTTAAAGTAGTTTCGAGGACTAAACATGCTATGAGCTATTAGATCGAGAAAGATAAAAAGTATAAAACTAGACAGTTTTGTACAAACACTATAGCTGCAATGCATTGTGCTGATTAATAACTAAAGCCTGGTTTTCACTAGCGACACAACGCAAGCGCAAACACAAGGGTTAATTAGTGAAAACGAGACGTGGATAAGCGCAAGTGCAAAAACTATCATACTACTGCCACGAAAGGTTTTGTTGATATCTTGTTGATATCTTGCGCTTACGCTGCGTCAGACGGTTTTCACGACGAAATAAGGACACTCTCGCATCACTTGAGGTCAATGAGTGTGTGACAAGCAGCGAGAAATATGTATTTTTGTCAAATATTATATTTTGAGACCGTGAGCTCTAGTTGTTGTTCGTTGCGTTGCGTTATGTGTACGTGACTCTATCATGTTACTAATCTGATGACCTTATTTATCTGATGTGTCAGTCCGTGTTTTACAAATCGTTGTAAAACACGGACTCAGTCCGTGTTTTACAACGATTTGTAAAACACGGACTCAGTCCAGTCCGTGTTTTCTGGGTCCAGTCCAGTCCGTGGTTTACAGGATGCCTTTTGTCCCTACAGCAACTTTAATATCCATTTTCAATTCACTGGTGCCAAGCTCCAAAACCGTCACCGCTATCACCGATAAGGTCAATTCCTCACGATCCGCACAATCCTCACGATCCGCACGATCCGCACGATACTCACGATACGCCGATCCTCACGATCCGCACAATCCCCACGATCCTCGCGATCCTCACGATCCTCATGATCCTTACGATCCTCACGATCCTCACGATCCTCACGATCCTCACGATCCTCACGATCCTCACGAAAAAAGAGGATAATTCGGTCCCTACACTACTACTCATATTTGATAACACGAGGGCCTGTTCTTTCGAGTTCACTAATCCACACTTGATGACAACCAAAACACTTGAAGACTTCCCGCCATTATTTGTTATATTGTGTTCTAACTAAATCTGGCTTAATATTATGGAAAATCCTCATTAATAGAAAGTTTAGTTATGTTATTGGTCCTCTTTTGGATTTGATATAGTTTTGATTTCTTACAGGACTATTTTCAAGGGTAATTATGTAAATTAGTTTGAACAATCAGTGGTATAGCCGATAACAATATTGATCAATAACAATGTTAACGACAATAGCAACAACAACAACACCATGCAAAAGCTAAAACAATAACAAAAACGACGCCAACAAGTATTATATTAACAACAACAACAACAACAACGACGACGACGGTGCCACCAAGAGTGATCGATATATACAACAGCAACGACAAAAACGACTCCATCAACAATGATACTAACAACAACGCTAACAATAAGTATAACCTCGTAAAATACAAGTCGCGATGCTAAAAAAATCATATTTAATTACTAACTTTTGAAAATACGTTACAAAATATATATTCCTATTAGATAATTACTTGTTGATCCTTTACCGCTATCAAAGAGATGTTTCAATGAAAAACCTTTGAAAAATAATTTTATTTGTCGATGCCGGTAAAATCGTGCCGTCAGCGATATTTAAGGCTTATTATTTCTCTTAACGGCCCGGTGACCCCACCTTTTTTAGCCAGATTTGAAGAACCCTCTAAAGGGTTAAAACAACTCACATAGTTGTTTGAAGAATACATTACTTTTTAATCAGTAGGCCCCGTCCTTAACACATCAACAAATAATTAAGCCAGAAATCTACAGAAACTCTAGTCCACGCACTAATAACATCAAGACTTGATTTTTGCAACTCTGTTCTTTATGGTCTCACAGGCTATACGCTAGCTAAACTACAGAAAGTCCAAAATGCGGCAGCCAGGATAATAACTCTTACAAAGAAATATGAACATATTACACCTATATTACGCAAACTGCATTGGTTACCAATAGAATATAGAATAAAATATAAACTCTTATTATTAACATATAAAGCTATGAACAACTTAGCACCTAAATATATATCTGACCTCATCGACATTTATGTACCAAGGCGCAATCTTAGGTCATCGTCAAGCAATAATTTAACTCCATCTAATTATAACCTCCGCAACTATGGTTTTAGGGCTTTTTCTTGTTCTGCGCCATTTTTATGGAATTCTCTTCCGCAAAACATTAAGTTAACAAATACAGTTTCTAGTTTTAAAAGTCAACTTAAAACGTACCTTTTTAAAGAAGCTTAATTATAGATTTTTAACAATATATATATAGTTACACTGTTTGTTTTAGTGATAATTTTAGATACATTTTATATAATATAGCATATTTCATATATCATCTTAATTCATACTTATTCATTGTATATATAATTTAGATTTCTAGTATAACATTATTATATCTTGTAAATAGTTTACAAATGTATTGATTGTAAAGCGCTATTGAGCAATTATCAATTGGAAATAGCGCTATATAAATAAATAAAGTTATTAGTTATTATTATCAACAACACCATTTACAAGAATACTAACAGCAACGACGACACCGACAATGATACGACAACAACAGCCACGTACTCCATTTCCATGTATTTCAGACGCTGTTTGATTGATATTCTAAATGTATTATCAGTATTAGTAACACATCATGGTTGCGTTATAGCAAATAAAGAATGTACATTGTACATAGATCTACCTAATACATATATCTATGACCGCTATAAATATTTATGGCAAATATGTTTTCGTAAAATTACAAGGAGCTAAAGGTTGATTTTGCTTGAAAGTCATCCTTTTCGAGCTTGTCCGCAAGTCTCGATTTTTTGTGGTTGCTCCCGTCTAAAGGACGGAGTACCACTATGCTATCGCGCGATGCAAGAGTGTAACAATTGACGATGTGTAAAGATCTGAGTGTAACAATTGACGTCATTGCCGAATATTCCTCGGGGTTGGGAAAGAGACTCCGACAAACTCCGACTGTCTTTCCGACCGTTTTGGAGTTTGAATCTGGTTCGCGATTTCGTGAGTATCGAGTTGTTTTTATCACATTTATTGGTCTTTATCTATCACAGCTTTCATTCTACAATATCGGTAGAAATGAAAAGTGTTTGCTTAGGTATTTTTCAGCTTTTAAATCACTCCTTACGGAAAAGTTACCGGTCAAATCCACACTCGATGGTCAGCGAAAACGAACTCATTTCGTCGCCAATCTTGCAAAACAACACTGAATATCAAATCAAACTAGACAAAAAGCAATAAAAAATTTAAACGAAAAAAAAAAAACCGAAAAAAAAATAGTTTATATTAAAGTATAACTTTAATATAGGTATAATAACATTGATAACATTTTTGAATTATTTCCTTCGATTCAGTACAAATATTTTGCAGAGCTGCCAACCCCGGACGAATTCAAATCTTGTGGGCAGGATAATTGAGAAAACGTCCGCCATATTTTCATAATCTCCGAATTTCCACCATTTTGTTTGTCTTCTGAAAAGTTCCGAACCAAAAAAAAAAAAAAACAAACAAACAAACAAACAAACAAAAAACCTCCGTACATACAATCTTACAAGCTAATCAATCGATTTAATAGATTATCCGGGAGATTTGCCCCAAAATCTTGAGACTGACAAGGCTCTCAAATTCTGGAGACTCCCGGATTATCCGGGAGGGTTGGCAGCTATGATTTTGCAAAATACAAAATCATCCAAAATACTTAACAATGTCATCAATGGTAATAGAATATTATATCTGTAACTTTTGTCCTTTTTTCTCATTATATTCTATATATACGAGTTGTTTAAATCGTGTTACGTTCTTGTTACCTATTAAAATGTACATGTTCCATTTCTGGTTTGTATTCTATATTTATTGATAACAATGCTCTATAACTTATCTCTACATCAATACGTTATAGCATAAAATATTTCTATTATTATCATCTTTTATTCTTCAGTAACAATTTGGAGTATTAAACCGTAGATGCTGTCTAAAAGTACACACGTGTGACCACGAGTGACCACGAGTGACCACGAGTGACCACGAATGAAAAAATGAGAAAAAATGGGAAAATTGAAAAAATGAAAAAAAATAAAAATAGGAAAAAAATAACGTAACAGTATAAAAAAACAAATATGAAAGGAATAAATAAAAATGAATTGCATTTAAAAATTAATAGAAAATTAAACATGAAATGATATAACAACAAACAAATGATAAACAAAAGGACGCGGAATAAACGTAAAAGTATCGGGCAAAAATCTTATCAGTTTGACGATAATTATATAAAACTTAGCAGAACATAAGAAATGATATATTTCTACAATGAAGAGTAAAAGAAATGAAAATTGGATGAAAAATGAAAACGTTTTATAAACGTGAAAGAAAACACTTTTTTACAAGAAGTATTTGCTTTATTCATTCATATCAGTTGCTACAGATCGTAGCCCATTTAAACGTAAACACAGAGTAAAAACTCCTATTAAACCGGTGAAACATACACTAACTAAAATAGCAACAATAGAATAGACAATCGAAAAACAAAGGATTTTGCTATTATTTATCAATATTTAGTTACGTTGTTTCAAGGTTGTAGTGTTAGTACTTTATTAAAACAGCAACAAAGTCTAAATCAATATAAACAATATAGAGGATATTACATGGGCGCGCGGAGATACCAATTTTATCTTATCAATTTTATTGTGTTGAATAGATCTCTCTCGAGTGAGGGCAGCGAACGAGTAAGAGATATTCAACACGAAAATTACAAGAAGGTCGTAAAGGAAACGATCATTTTCAAAATGGATGACTTTTATACCATCAAAATGATGCGATTTTTGCCAAATACTTTAACGTTTATTACAAGCCATTTCTTCTCGCGTCCTTTTGTTTATCATTTGTTTGTTGTTATATCATTTCATGTTTTATTTTCTGTTAATTTTTAAATGCAATTCATTTTTTTTTCTATTCCTTTCACATTTGTTTTTTTATACTGTTAGGTTATTTTTTTTCCTATTTTCATTTTTTTTTTCATTTTTTTCAATTTTCCCATTTTCTCATTTTTTCTCATTTTTTCATTTTTTCATTCGTGGTCACTCGTGGTCACTCGTGTTCACTCGTGGTCACTCGTGTGTACTTTTAGACAGCATCACATCGATGTATTTGACTGATTATTAGGTGCTTTTAAGCAATTAAAATTAATTAAAATTAATTAATTAATTAATTTAGTAGCCTGAAAAGTGACTTTTATTCATTTTAATAGGCCGTGTATAAAAATATACACGTGGAAAGATGGCCCATGATCTATAAACGTTACCTCCTTCAGTTTAGATATCGGGAGACGGACGATAATTTTTTTTTTTCAATTTTTTTATTTTACTTTTTTCTAATCGGTGTGCGTAATATATTTTCTAATTTATATTTTTTGTCCATTTTCATATTTATGATATATATTTTTTTCTTATTTTTTTTCATTTCAATCATATATTTTTTTTCATTCTTGTTGTATCTGACTATTCCTGAATTTTAATAATCAATTATATTAACAATTTTAATAACTCAATTTTAATAATAATAATAATAATAATAATAATAATAATAATAATAATAATAATAATAATAATAATAATAATAATAATAATAATAATAATAATAATAATAATAATAATAATAAAAATTTTTATTTTCTAATATATTGGATAAATCCAATTTCCTCAATTTTAATTTTAAAAGTGTTTATGCTAGGTGATGTTCTGAGATCACCATTGAGCTTACCATAACTCACTGTGTCAAATCTAGGAATGTTGAACATCAAAAATCTTTTCAGTTTTTCCTTTTCAGTTTACTTTGTGCGAAAAACCTTTTGTATTCGCAAACTGTGATTGTGTCTAAATAATAAACAAATGAATTGGTGTTGGGCAAATACAGACAAAGGAAAAAAAATATAGAATATATATAGAATATATTTTTAACGAACAAAAAAATAAACTCGTTTCATATCGTAAAATAGAAAATCTACAACAACAATATATATTTGTTTAATATCTCCTCAAACTGATCCCATAAAGTGATTACCAAATCATTATAAAAAATACAAACAAGTTTACAGAGGTCAAATCTAAAATAAAGAGAGATTTATTACATTACATAATTATCATACCATTAACTATTTTCACAGGTAGATTAAAATCTACACTGCCCGCCAGCGAAGGGTTGTAACTAAAATGAGGACGGGTGTAACTAAAGTGCGGATACGGACATGCGGACATGCGGACCGGCGGACCATTTTTGCGGACCAATTTTGCGGACCAATTTTGCGGACCAATTTTTGCGGACCATTTTTTTCATTATTTCTGTATTGTAGATATATTAAGAGGATATTTTTTTCAATGACAAGCAATATTGGCAAAAAGCGCCAAAAACTAGACTTTTGCATGAGTTTTAATCTCAACTTTCGTTTTAGGTTAACACTCAAAAACCTTTTTAAACAGTTAGAAACTAATGTACTAAGATAAAACAAGCGGTATTTTCAATTGTACAAAGATGTTTTGTTGAATTTGTGTTAGAATGCAGCTTTTTCAGGCATTTTTTAAAGAAAAGGTTTGGGAAATAAGCAAATAAAGGCCTAAACCTCATTTTCAATTCAAATTTTTGCTTTGGGTTAACACTTTGGCTCCACTTTCATCAGTCTTTCCCACTTACAAACAAGTTAAACTTTCTGAATAAATAGATATTAGCCTTGTACAACAGCCGTTCTTCAAGAAATTAGTTTTTGGCGCTCACAGCTTCAATACGAAAAAAGTATTGTCTTAATATTTTAAATAAATTACTGTCTTAAATAAATTGAATCAATGAAAGAAAAAAATATAAAAAAAGAGAAAGAAAGTATATTAGTAAGTATATAAGTAAGTATGAATGACCGTTTCTCTTTTATTATCAATTCATCACTTTTCCCGCTATATATCTATAATAGCTTAGCCTTTCTTTTTTAAAGTAAATATGCAAGTAAGTAAGTAAGTGAAGAAACAAGCAAACAAAAATGCCATTTTTGACTATTCCACTGACTGCTAACAAACCAATATAATTTGTTTCGTGCACAAGCAAAAATGAAATCAGCTTATATAAACACTACTGCTAGACAACGGCTAATGGAGCTGTCCAATTATCATGGAACTCATGATAAGAAGATAAAACTTGGAATTCGAACACAGGAGCATAGTTTTTTAGTGTAACGTTTACTCTAAAATCTATAAAACAAATATCAAAGATAATGTCTCAAAATATGTCCGATAATTATATAGCTATATCTTGTTCATCACTCTATTTCAAACGCATTTTTCATATCTTCCTGCCTGTAATCATATTTGCATGATTTAAGTTCTGGTAGTTAAATAATGGTGTACTATATAATATCTTTATAGAGAATTAGAAAATTTATTGACTGACCCTTATCGTAATCCATCTAAACTCATTCAGCATCGTGTAGATCAATAAAATGTGCGGTGAGATTTAGTTTAACAAATATAATTAATTCATTGATCTGTCAAAGGAAAGTTGATGGAGTTTGACAATTTAAAAAGTCAGGCCGAACAATGTTTGATCTATGATAGTTTTCGGTTGGCCAATGCAATCGTACCCGTGCATTTAAATACTTTAAAATATGTGTGTGTGTGTATATATATGTAAACGTAGCCTAAGGGGCTGTTTATATGAAGGCGAGTTGTCCCTGCTAGCCGGGATAACTGTATTGTTTTATATTCCCCTGGGGACACAAAACCATAGAGTTGTCCCGGCTAGCAGGGACAACTCGCCTTCATATAAACAGCCCCTTAAACTCATGTTTTAAGGTCATCTTTTAATTTATTACCACTCAATTTAATATCAGGTTTTATGTGTTAAAAAAATTACTGTACTGAATTACTTTTTGTTCAATATCTATATGTGTGTGGTTATTGTATTATATGTATTGTATTATATTGTATTGTATTAAATTATCATTATTGTATTATTTATTGATTTTTTAATTTATTTATACTTTTACCGTTACCAGCTACCCTTTACCCGCTACCCTTTACCCGTTATCCGCTAAACACATGTTATTCTGTGTATGATTTAAACTAAACACTCCAATGATAATAATAAACCTTTAACTAACGTATTAGTGTTATAATAAGTTTGTCAAATGTAAGTTTTCGTGTTGATCTTCTGTGATCGATCTTCCTTTGTCTTTTTAATGTATTCCAAATGTACAAATGTTCTATTTGTATGGCAACGTTTTTGAAATTAGGTGTATACACCCTTCCCATAATGCGGGACGCCATTTTGAATTAATTACTTGTGACGTCAATTGCGGGTAGGTTTCCCAAGGCATGTATATTTCACTGTACTTTTCACTCAGCGCTTCAGGTCCTACAGGTGTATATATACAATATTTAAAGAAGATTTTGAAGACATTCTTTAGATTTGTCCTTTTACTTTAAATTGTTTGAGTTCTAAAATCTAATGCGTATTTTTATAACGCCTCGAATCGGCCGCAAAGAAGAAGAATTTGTAGCGGGGAGCTGTGAAGGTAATTTGAAAGCTGTCAGTCTCTAAATATCATTTTTTTTCGTTTTCTTGAACTAACAAGCGATGATATTCCTGACTCAATGCATATTATAGCAAAGTCAGAAAAGTACAAGCCGATCGAGCTATCTTTTTGTCACTAGTTTATCATTATTATTAGTCAATATATTTACATTGTAATAGATGTTTTAGCGGTGTAAACTATTTTATTGATGACATCTGAATCACCGATTTTTCGAGTATTCATCACCCGAGACGCACATTTTATAATATTTCGCCACTCTTTCGAAGTGTAATTCTTTATCTTTATTTAGTATGATGTCAAGCGACTCTAAAATCTGGTTTTGCAGTGATATCAAGTCAGTTTTCTTCCACCTGAACACATTAATTAATTCATTGAATACATAAATAAGCTTAGTATTAAGTTCACGGGCACTGAAATATCTCTCTACTTTTTTCTTTTAAACGTATACTTCGAAAGAATAGCGTTGGAATTTAATATGTCGAGATTCAGTCCTTATGATTTCTTCAAAAGTTATTGCATTTATATCGATAGCACTGTGCATTGCCTCGACACAATTGTTTACACTACGTATCTTTAGTATGAAACTCGACGATTTTTTAGAGAAAGCATAGCTCGATTATCTTGTAATTTCCAACTTTGCTACAGTGAGCACTGAGCTCGGGATATCTTTGCATATTAGCTCAAGAAAACAAAAGAAAAAAGGCATTATATTGAGAGTGTGAAAGCAGTAAATTACCTTCACATGTACAGCTCGGATCGACGGGAGCCGTTAAGAATCTTCTTTTTTGCGGCCGATTTATAACGTTTTAAAAATACGTGTTAAAATTTGGAACAAAGACAAATAAAAGTTAAAGGTCTAATCTAAAGAACGTCTTCAAAATCTTCTTTAAATATTGTATATATACACCTGTAGGACCTGAAGCGCTGAGTGAAAAGTACAGTGAAATATACATGCCTTGGGTAACCTACCCGCAATTGACGTCACAAGTAATTAATTCAAAATGGCGTCCCGCATTATGGGAAGGGTGTATACATTACAATTATTTTGCACATTAAAGAGAATCCCGAGATTACGCAGTTATGCGTCTTGTTTATTATAAATAGTCGATACCATTGTTATGCCGAGAAGAAAAAACATTTTCAGTCTACATGGAACTGTAAAGAATACGATTAAAAAACGTTGCCAGCTCAGCTAAAGCAATATCGAAAAAGCCACAAAAATGAATGCCAGTTTTGTACTGGGAACTTATTGTATAATCAGACTTGCTTTCTAAAGAGCTAATGACAAAAAAAATTCATGTCTCCAGTTTGTACTGCTAGGCGATCAAATGTTTGTTCAGATAGCACAGTGCCATAGGTACGGAAAGCCTAAAAGTACGAATTTTCGAATGGTTACAATTCGTTCGATATCATCTAACCGAATGCAGCCAAAGAACAATTACAAAAATTTTAATATATTTGAGATACTACGCGCGCTGTGATTGGTTAACTACCGAGTTGTCAGAGGACAGAGACACGCCGAAAAACTGAAAAGATTTTTTTATGTTAAAATTGAGTTATTAAAATTGTTAAATAATGATCATTATAAAAACAATAGCACTTCCTTTTGTTCTGCGACATTTCACTTTCCCCACATCCAAATTGTAATAGTTTTTCTAATGGGATGTATTGACATATACAAAGCAAATTTTGGAGAGCAATTTGTGTTTACGCGTTTCTGCAAAGTTTTATATACAGTTCTCAAACTCATTAATAATTCATGAGCTAATCAACCAATGTGAGCACACCATCTGTACCACGTGCATGGGTTTGAAATATTTCTAAATCTACATAGTGGTGCGAAATCTGAAAATAATTAGTATTCCCTAGTTACCTACCTTCAATCCTTTATTCCCTTAACCTTTCTACCTAATTTACATTATTATTATTTTTACATTATTTTTTTTTTCCTTTTTTATTGGCGTGTCCGAGTCTCGAACCTGCAACCCTTGGAGTTGAATTCCCTCTTCATACCAGCTGAGCTATTGGTGATTTTGTTGGCAAAGTAGAGTTTTATTTCCTACACCATCAAATACTCTGTATATATTATATCAGAAATTACACTGACGTCAAGTACTCACATAAATGAACTTTATTCGCATCTTTAATGATCCCTATTGAAGTTACAACTTATATTTAAATGACAATTTGGATTATTCTCTAAAGAAAATGAAAAAAACTACTTATGTAGGTAGTTACAAGTTATATTTAGAGTACAGAGTACAATTTGAAATATTGCTCAACTGGATTTAAAGGAACATTTTCTAAGCCTTTTTGAACAACTTCAATTAAGAACCCCGTAACACTCCTTATAAACCCTACAGTATTTCGAAATCAAACAAATTCCGCACGAGAGGAATTCAAAATAACTCTAATAATCCCAGGCAATATAATGAATGACCTATTATATTATAAAGAACTAGCCACATTCATGCATAATGAATTATTTATTCGACTGAGAAGTAATTCCAAAAAGCTCGTGCTTCGTGTTTCATTAGGGTTTCCAAACACTCAAAAACAATAAAAGCACTCGGCCTACGGCCTCGTGCTTTCAAATGTTTTATCGTGTTTAGAAACCCTAATGAAACACTCGTACTCGTTTTTGAAATATTACTTAAAAGTTTTAAACCAATCAGAGGAGTCAGAGACAAAAGAAAGGAAAGGTAGACAATTTGCAGTGTTCCCCACATAGAATTTCTCTATAGTTTAACCCTAGTAGAACTATTTGTATTACGAAATTATTGCATAAATAAGAAATAAGTTGATTTGATTATCCACAAAGTTATGGCAATTTTTCATGCTTCAACCAATCAGTCTCGGCCGGCTTAATTCACAGTAATTCTGCAAATCTGTATATACATGTACTACGTAAACGAGTCCTTTGGCGAGAATTATAATTGTCTTCAACTACATCGTTCACGACTGTAAATGTCACGCACTTAATATTCGGACTTCCATGACATAATGCATAAATTACAACTTTATGAAAACAAGAATAGCTTTAAAGATCTAAACAAGAATTTCTCACTTTCAATTGATAAAAGGATATTTCAAAGAGATTAATTAAGAAGAGATTACTAATAGAATAATTTATTATTAAAAATAATAGATAAATAATCATTCTTCAAACTAAGTAAACAACAAATATCTCTTTTTAGACTTTCTTATTGTATACAATACTATTGAAGTTGTAATTAATTTCATGGAAGTCCTAATATAAGTTCGTCACGTTTACAGTCGTGTACAATCAAGTTGAAGAACATTCTAACTATCGCGAAATGAGTCGTTCATCTACTAAGTACACACTTGCATAATTACAGAATTAGTTTCATATACCTTACGATAATCGCTTAGTAGATTTAACCAAATATATTGTATCTACTTTACTGAAATAATACAAAATGACTCTGAAAATCTATATACTTTTCACTCACGTATATACACCTCCGTGTACGGGTAAGGTAAAATAGCTACTGCGTTCTTATCTTCGACTGTTACTAACCATATCCGAATCCTTCAATGTCCTATAATTCAAAGTATTATAAGTCCTCTCTTTAGATTATTGTTTCAGAAAGTAAATCAATACTCAATTGTGTTAGTAAATAACGAATCGAATTTTTATATTCGATTGGTAACAGAAATATTTGAATCGTTCGATTCGATCGAATGGATATAGTTACAAGACCTCTCTTCAAGTTATTATTTCAGAAATTCAAGGAATGCTCAATGTCGTTATTGATTAACAAATCGACTTTTTATTTTCGACTGGTAAAACAAATATTCGAATCGTTCGATTCGATCGAATGGTTAAAGATTTAAGACCCTCTATACGAACATGTACGAATGCTATCCTGGGTTATTGATTCGCAATAAGCGGAACATCAATAAAAGTAATCATATAACAATATCAATGAGTGCTTTAAGTAGTTATTGATTAACAAATCGACTTTTTTTTTTCGACTGGTAATACAAATATTCGAATCGTTCGATTCGATCGAATGGTTAAAGTTTTAAGGCCCTCTGTACGAGAACGTGTATCAATAGAATCTTCGGTGTCATGCAATCTAAAATAACAATCACAATGCTTGGCGGGAAATGAAACATCAGGTTATTATGTAATAACATCAATTAGTGCTTTACCTAGTTATTCATTAACAAATCGACTTTTTATTTTCGATTGGTAATAGAAATATTCGAATCGTTCGATTCGCTCGAATGGTTAAAGTTTTAAGGCCCTCTATACGAACATGTATGAATGCTATCTTGGGTTATTGATTGACAAGTAAGCGGAAGATCAATAATGAACTTATCATATAACAACATCAATGAGTGCCTTACTTAGTTATTGATTAACAAATCGACTTTATATTTTCGACTGGTAATACAAATATTCGAATCGTTCGATTCGATCGAATGGTTAAAATTTTAAGGCCCTCTATACCACGCCATCTAAAACAAGAACCACAATGCTTTGCGGGAAATGAAACATCAGGTTCTTATATAATAACATCAATGATTGCTTTACCTAGTTATTGATTAACAAATCGACTTTATATTTTCGATTGGTAATAGAAATATTCGAATCGTTCGATTCGATCGAATGGTTAAAGTTTTAAGGCCCTCTATAGCACGCCATCTAAAATAACAACCACAATGCTTTGCGGGAAATGAAACATCAGGTTCTTATGTAATCACATCAATCAGTGCTTTACCTAGTTATTCATTAACAAATCGACTTTTTATTTTCGATTGGTAATTATAACTTCATGACTTCTGAATTTGACTTAACATTCATATATTCTAACTAAAATTGATTTCATGACATCACGGATAGATACGATTCGAAAATTGAATTTTTCGATTCGAGTCGATTCGAGTGTATTGGACAACCCTCGGAAACATACGAACATCAGCTTCTGTCATCTTGTCACCAAGCAAATAACGATGCTTAGAAAGCATTGACTCGGCCTGTTACAACAATAAACAATACTTGATATTAAAATGTTTTAAAATATTTTTAATAGGAGTCTTTGACTCATCGTGGTACATTGCTGGCGGTCTGCGGTTTTAGGAGAGAAGAAAGGGAAAGACTGGGTCTTTCCTCTCTTCTCTCCAGCAACTAGGTCTTTCCCTTTCTTCTCTCTCAAAACCGCAGACCGCAGCTAATCAAGGTTGTGGTAAGGCACTTTTTTCTCCCAGTCTCGCAGTGTTTCTTTAATTTATTCACTTAAAAATCACTCACGTGATCTATATTAACACTCAGCCCCCCCTGAGCCCCCCTCCCTGATGGTATTATTATCATTATTATCAAGGTCAAATAAATGATTAAGGTAATAGAATGACATTTGTAACACATTTGCTACATCCTTAATGTCAAATAAAGTTATCTAGTATATATTTAAATGAATCTCTCTGCCTGTCTCTCAGTTGTTGTAAAGCCAGCATATCAAACTCCATGAATAAATGCTATTACATGTATGGCATTAACTAATTTATTAGTGTTTTGAAGTTTGCCAATAATGATATTATTGGTCAATTTTTTTCCAGAAAAACAATCTTGAAAAGTGTTTTGATGTAAGATTAATTAGTACATACCTTGTCCAAGTGTTGAAATAAAATCTTCACATTTTCATCATAGCTTGTTTGATTGCCTGCACGACCAGCTTTGTAGACGCCAAGATTTATATTGCTACAGAGTAATGGCAAGAGTTATTCATATGTTAATAGAGCAAGTTTATATGTGTAAATGATTGATATAGGAGCATTAATGGCTGGGGTTTGCTACATCCTCAGTGGTTCTTTTAAGGTGCAGATTCAGGGGGAGGGGGGGAGGGGGGAGATTCGTTTAATACTACAGTTCATCTTAGGGACTGGTCATAATGAAAGTGGGGTGGGCCTGGAAAAATCAGAATTCACAATGAATGACTTTTATTGGCCCACCCTTCAGATGCCGAACAAAGATTACGGTTGGTTTATACATTGAAATGAGTTCTTGGATATAGGTAGGAGATAGGCCATGAAGAGCTTTGAAGGTAAGTAACAGGATTTTATATTTGATTCTAGATTCAATTTGTAACCAGTGCAGATTAACAAGGAGGGTTGTAATGTGGTCATGTTTATGTGAAAGAGTGATGATTCTGAAAGCAGTTACAAGTAGCCCACCCCTATACAATGCACAACAATAACCCCAAAATACACCCAGTGTATTGCTTAATATTTCATGGCCCACCCTACCCTAGAAACTAGAGGGTTTCTTGATCTAGTATTTGTATTTATCATTTGTATGTCTGTGTTCGTTATTTTCAAGAGAAATCCTCTAGCCAAATGAGCCTATTCTTTTGAATTCGCCGAGCCAATCAGAGGCAGAGGGTGGCTACTAGACCCCGGTCTTCTGATTGGTTCAAGTCTATGAAGACCTTTGATTGGATGAAAGCTGACAGCAAGATGTCAACAAGTTTGCCAAGTTTCCAAATATGGCTATAAATGACGGTGTCAATCAAAACAGCATGGAAGTGAGATTCTAAGCTCTTTGGGCCAGGGGTTTAGTCTCGTTGAATCACAAAAACCGTCAACAAACCGTCAAATTTACAAACGCTAAAGCAAATTAACGCTAAAGCAAGGAGAAAATAACCCCTGGTACCCAGGGTAGGCCCACCCCTTTTTTCAAGCTCAAAAATTATGGCCCAATCCATTTTTTTTTTCCGGCTCCCCCCCCCCCCCCCCCCCCCCCCCCCCCCCCCCCCAACATACTTTATGACCAGTCCCTTACCTCGTAAAATACATACATTATCTTAACATTCCCCAAACCAATCCAACCCTATCCCCAAATAAGCCCACGTATTTAGATTACATAACAATTACAGGTAAGACTTACGGAGCAACCCAGCTATTAACTTCTTCAATTTGATCTTTCATATGATCAGGTAGAAGATCCATATTCCTTTGCTCTTCAGTAGGACAAAATGCATTAAATTCTTTGTTGAACATTCGCATTATATCTATGGACTCATTATTGACGGCAGTCTGTTTCTTCTTGTCCCAGAGTAGAGGTGTAGAGAAACGACCTTTGTAGTTGGCATCGGCTTTCAAGTAGACTTCTTTAAGATATTTACATCCATTAACAGTATCTGCATCACAGCCTGGCTTCTCTGGGTTAAATTTCCATCCTTCGCTGTTGTCTTTAGCGGAATCTAGGCGGCTTACAGAAATAATATCATCTAATCCCTTGAGTTTATGTACGGCCAAACACCGACCAGCAAAAGGGCACACCATGACAACATAGAGGTGATAGCGGCCTTTTTCCGGCTGAAAATCAGTGCTGCCATCAGCCTTTATCCAATTGAAGAAACCTTTTGACATTATCAACAGCCTAAATCAAGTAGTTTGTTTGAACAAATGAATTAAAACGTACAGCTTTGTCAATCAAGCGATGCATGAGTTCTTTTTCAAGTTGATGGGAAACTGGTGAATAGCAAAACACAGGGAACCCAATGCATTCAAAAGTACGTCCAATGGCACCCCAGCTGGAGTGTATTTTCATGATTACCGTTTGAATTTCTGTCTGTTAGAGTTACAAACGTTTGGGGTTCTTGGTAGAATGGTGACAAAAATATTGAGTTAAATATTTAATAATTTTAAATGCTTTGTGCACTTTGTAAAAACACTACACAACTTGATAATACAATTAATTAACTAAGGCGACAGAATATTACAAATTTAATATTTCTTTTAATAGCAATAAAATATATACATACGTACAGTACAGTGAATTATATGTTGTTGCTTTTTAAATATTTCTGATTTCAACCATATTTATGGTTTGAAAAATACCTAATTCCACTTAATTTTCGCGACACCAAAATTTCGCGATTTTTGGATTGCGATATTTCGCGACACTTTATTTTCGCGATTTCGCCATTTTCGTTAAAACTAAGTCGCGATTCTGCCTTGAAAACATGTCAAATATTCTTTGGCTGTGAAATTAAATAGGAAACCAAGACAAACAAGTCCAAATGAAATGTGTTTTGAATAATCAAAGTGCCCATCGAAGAACTAGAGGCAGAAGATGATGATGACGATGAAGAGAGAGCACAGAGAGCTAAATAGACTAAATAGACAAAGATGTATTCATCAAGCTTATTTAAAGGTTAATATTTCACTAAAAGGACTAAAAGGCTTAATGTGTTCTCAATTAATTTTCGCGTTTCCAAATTTTCGCGACAATTTATTTTCGCGTCACTTGATTTAAGTGGAATAGGGTAGATCAGGTACAGGCTGTCTGAAATATTACAAATAGAGGCTAAATACAAATCACAGCCAATTTTCATTGTTATATAGCTAATCATTTTGACTATATAACGAGCATTCTCATTGGTTGATAGATGCTCACGTGATACTAGTTAAATCTAACTGTATCCCGACAGGGATACAAGTGCCCAGCGCATTGAATAAAAATTCAAGTTTTCTTAATTTACTTGTCTAAAATGATTAGCTATACTGAACAAAACGCTTAATGACTGATCCCTCGGGAAACCAGTTAGTTTTGTTTCCCTCAAATCTCTCGGGAAACAAAACTAACTGTTTCCCTCGGGACCAGTCATTAAGTGTATATTGTACAATTTAAGAAGGAATACTGCATGGCAGACAGGCATTACAAAATTTGAAAACAATGATAAAGATATAGAAATGAGATAAAAAAAAGCATACAAAATGTTTTCTGGTATGAAACTTACCAGGGGCGGTTCAACAGGGTGTCCCTAGTGGCACTGGACACCCTCTAGTGCCACAATTAACCCTATTTTATTTCAGACATTTAGGGACTGGAAAACCCCTAACACCACAAGAGCCCTTCATTTGCAATTGGGACACCTCCAACCCCCCCACCCCTGATCCCCCCTGATGAGTATCCTTATTTTCGTCAGTCATCTGTGATGAGAATAAGTTATTTTCCATGTTCAGTTGTGTATATCAGAAGGTCTAGGAAGCTTAAGCATCTTACATATCTCATTACATTCAGAATGCATCTCCCAAAACTTCTGGAAGCCTGTTTGTGTTAAGTTCCCAGTCCCAAAGCATCTATAAACTAATGAATGAATCTGTGGGTCAGTTAAATATGTACATCCCTTGTTATGACGTAGTGGAGCCCAGCCCTGAATATCTACAATAATCAGATTCTCATTAGATTCTTGATAGGTGAAATGGCTATAGGCTAGCACCAGATCAGTTCGTCTCTTTTCATTCTTCCAGTCAGTATTGTTTGTTAGTTTAGTGAATTCTCCAGACATGTATGGCTCGGCATTAAAGACTTGTGTCACATGACCTGACGAGTCGACAAGCTGAAGGAGAACTACTGGCAGAAACTGGATTTCTCCCACCGTAACACCTTAATGAAACAGAACAAACAGGATTTAGTTAAACAAGGTGAGTTAACGTCAAATACAGCTATTTCCATTCACAGTGATCATCTGAAATGGTTGATCTGGGACCGATAGGATTTGTGGGGGCCAATTTATTTGCAAATGCACTATTGTAATCATACTTTAATTATTAATAACACACTTCTAAAAATACTGTTATATGTTATTCAGAACATTCAAGTGTGATTAACACAATGCATTTGGAATTTCATAAGCTCCCAGAATTCCTCTTGGTCTCAAATTAACCATTTCCAGATAATCAACCTTATTTGAAATAGGTGTACACCTATTTGAAAAAAGGTTGTCAGAGAGAATTGCCAATTGGCAATTGGCGATTGCACGACTGAAAGGAACTTTGGGTACTCTTTTTTGACAAATAAAATGAAATTCATGAAGTTTTAGAGCCTAAAAACACAAGGAAAAGTTCTTTCGGTTTTAAAGTGCCATAATTTACGAATTATATCAAGAACCACAGTTCTTTTTGGTCATGCAGTCGCCAATCGCCAATTCTCTCCGACAACCTTTTTTGAAATAGGTGTATACTGATTTCAACTAAGTTAGCCATCTAAAAACGTAAGCTGAGACCATCTCTTTAAAACGCTAGCATGTTATTTCCATTTTTTTGATTGCACCAATTAAAACAACTGTATCCTGGAGTCTGGATGTAATTTCGTATGAAATTTGCAAGTAGCATATTTCACAGTAAAACACTTATGTCTATATAATACATTATCATTGGGGGCGGACCATGTGACTTTTGATGGGTGAAGGGGGGGGGGGGGGGGGGGGGCGGGTAGGTTGGTTTGGAAGATTTTGGAAAAAAGTATCCTGCAGCCCTCTGAGCAAGGAAAAAAAATCGTACAGTGCAAGCTCTGGGGAAAAAATATAATGCACCGCTGTTTGACTGAAAACAAATATCTGGCTGGCTCGTCAGTGGGAAAAAAATATCTTGCACAAAAAAATCTTCCAACTCCTACCTCCTTAAAAATTAACTGCCCCCTCCCTCCTAATTACCTGCGGCTGCTTTTGAGAGCTTATCGTTGAACATTACGACATAGTGTCTGGCAGTCATCTGACTCAACACATCATTCTCATACTGTTGATGATGAATTTTCTTGCGATACCTCTTGGCAACATATCTATGGATTCAAAACATGAATTATTAAGATTGATGAGCCAAGATTGAGAAGATTTTGTACTACTTTTAAAAGTTCATGATCAGTGTTGTGTGGGTGCTTTGCCGCAACCGTGATGTTTCAAGAATTGTGATGTTTCTTTGCTTGACTGAGTTTGTGCTGTGAGCTTTTCAGTCATACTGAATCTGCTCTATTAATTATACAGTCTGTCCCACCCCCCCCCCCCCCCCCCCCACATGCAGTTTAGTCAATCTAGTGCGTCTCCACTGTTGCAGCCAGAGTTTGTTGTCCAGTATATTCAAAAGTTAATTTACGTCATTTATGTTTTTTACATGTTTTGTTTTGTTTTTCAGTATGATCTATCAATCCAGAGACTGATCAAGCTTATATCAGATCAGCCATGACTGAACAAGTCAAGGATGATTCACAAAAGGTGAATAAGTAAATTAAATTAAACACATTTCATTCAAGTAAGCTATCAGAATACTAAGAGAATACTAAGAGAATATTAGATGTGGCTTGGGGCGAGTTAAGTTCCGCAAAGTCGCTTGGGAATGTTACATGGGACAGTTGCATCCCATGTAATAACCCTGTGTGGTCGACCCAGGCCCCATCTTGATTCTGCATTGGCGAATATGAACAGACTAGAAAACACAAAACTCTTCCAAAAGTTCGAGGTGGTGATGAGACAATTCTAGCTACAGTAAGCATACTTTTGTAAAGGCTCGTCCTGATTGATAAACTCCACATCAAAGACATCTCTTTGAGCTCCTTCCATTCCTTTCTTAAGTACCAATGGGTCGCCGATGTACACCATCGTTGGAGAATTCCTCCACTGTTTACTTGCAAAGTCATACTTCCATAAGATACCATCTAAATTAAATCAAAATGTTTATGACATTTTAGTTTATTTCAAGATGTTTTAAGAGATATTATATTGTTGTTTCTCAGTCCTTCTAAAATATGAACAGATAAAAATGATAAACAGATATTTCAAAAAAGGTTGGTGAATGTTTTGTTGCTTGTTGTATATTGAATACCAAGCCCAAAATGCACAATGGATCAGTGATATGAATTCAAGCAGCGAAAGGTCACAAAAATATGGAATTTTTCCAATTTAACTTTTTCTTCAAGGTTTCCAGTATATTAATTCTGTTCTGATATTATTTACATATGAATATAACATAATTCCAGCTTGCAAGAATCATGCAACATGCAACAAAACCCCACAACTTTTTTTTTTGAAATAGTTGTATTTATGCATTACCTTGGATGGCAGAGAACTGTCGAAATTTTCGTCAAGATAAAATAAGCATTATACAGGGTTCGTGCTGATGTCAGTAAACAAAATCTAAGGAGTTTTCAAGGAGTTTTCAAGGACCAAAAAGTAATTTTTAAGCAGTTTTTGCGACAACTTTGATATACGAAAATTTACGAATTTACGAAAATGATGTACAATACTAGAATTTTTACTTAACTTTAATTTGCAATACTCTAATTTTTACCCTACTTTAGCTAGAATTAAGGAGTTTTTAAGGAGTTTTTGCTGATTTTCTAAAATTCAAGTGCTTTTCAAGAGCCCTTAAAAACGTAAATCAAATCTAAGGAGTTTTCAAGGAGTTTAAGGAGTAGCACGAACCCTGATTATACAAATAATTTTTTCATTAGTCGAAAGTCTTTGATTTAAATGTGTCGACGTTTAAACACACAAAACAGTTGAAATCTTTGCCCAAGACGAATTTTCAACGAAATAAGAGCTTCTTTATTTAGACGAAGATTTAAGCTGCGTTAGACTAAAGTTTTGCGTTCAAGTCATGTCAATTAAATCAATGTAATTACCTCGAGCTGATTTGGTTTTGAGTTGATTCTCTTTAGTACTATGTTCTCCAAAATGCATATGTAGTTGTGTTTGTGATGGCAGCGATACAGCTTCATCTTCTAAGCTTTGTTTTATAATCCCTGAATCATCTTCCACGGAACGACTCATCATGTATGCATAGTCGTCGACCGTTTTGTGTCTACTTTCCTCTTCCTCTGTCTCATCATTTCGATCCACTGTTTGACCGTGTTCTGTTTTTTTAAATATTTTAACAGAAAGCGCCCTCTCGTTTCCTTCCTCCTCTTCTGCAGTCGCAGCATTTCGATCTACGGTCTGACCACCTTCTGGTTTGTTAACAAGATGTGCTCCCTCTTTTCCTTCCTCCTCTTCTACAGTTTCAGCATCTCGATCTACGGTCTGACCACCTTCTGGTTTGTTAACAAGATGTGCTCCCTCTTTTCCTTCCTCCTCTTCTACAGTTTCAGCATCTCGATCTACGGTCTGACCACTTTCTGGTTTGTTAACAAGATGTGCTCCCTCTTTTCCTTCCTTCTCTTCTACAGTCTCAGCATCTCGATCTACGGTCTGACCACCTTCTGGTTTGTTAACAAGATGTGCTCCCTCTTTTCCTTCCTCCTCTTCTACAGTCTCAGCATCTCGATCTACGGTCTGACCACCTTCTGGTTTGTTAACAAGATGTGCTCCCTCTTTTCCTTCCTCCTCTTCTACAGTCTCAGCATCTCGATCTACGGTCTGACCACCTTCTGGTTTGTTAACAAGATGTGCTCCCTCTTTTCCTTCCTCCTCTTCTACAGTTTCAGCATCTCGATCTACGGTCTGACCACCTTCTGGTTTGTTAACAAGATGTGCTCCCTCTTTTCCTTCCTCCTCTTCTACAGTCTCAGCATCTCGATCTACGGTCTCACCACCTTCTGGTTTGTTAACAAGATGTGCTCCCTCTTTTCCTTCCTCCTCTTCTACAGTAGCATCATCTCGATCTACGGTCTCACCGCTTTCTGGTTTGTTAACAAGATGTGCTCCCTCTTTTCCTTCCTCCTCTTCTACAGTCTCAGCATCTCGATCTACGGTCTGACCACCTTCTGGTTTGTTAGCAAGATGTGCTTCTGGTTTTCCTGGATCAGAGACCTTGTCGGCATTTGCTCCAGGGCGGTGTTTCTGTTTAACTCCCGCTGAAGAAATTAGAAATCTATCGTCAACACTTTTAATATGCCCTTCAGGTGATACAGGTGAAAGAGGAATCTTGCTGTTCACGAACAACCCTTCCATAGTAAGGCGAGTATTTTCCTTTAAACGCTGATCTGAACGCTGCTTGTAGTACTCCAGAAGCACCTGTCCTGGATTTGGCAAATTTTCCGTATGATACTTTTCCAATCCAAGTAAATCAAAGACTTGGTCAATTAATTCCGTTATATGGTCGTCCACAGGAACATATTCACTTGAGGAACAGTAATGCTCATACAACTTCATAGCAATGTCTTTTAAACGTTGCCCTACCTTCTGATCGTCTTCCGACTTGAGCTCTAATAGCGCAATGCTAAGCTTAAACGATGCCAGGACCAGAATGTAGAATTGTTCACGACTAGTGAGTGATTTGTATGTTTGATGGGCTTGGATGCTGTCTTTAAGATCCTCAATGGCAACTCTCAAAAGCTTTTGCTTTTCTTCGGTAAGTGTTGAAAGCTTTGTGAATTGCAGCAGTACTTCACCAGCATGACACTGAAAAAAAAGTACGAATTCTAAACATAAAATGACATGGCATTGCATTAAACGGTACGTTCTAACGGCACTGAATGTATATATATGCAATATAATGCAATATAATGTGGTTAGGCTTGACATGGCGCAGTTTAATGCGATACCGCATGCATGTTGTATAATGAACCGTGATATTACGTAGTGATGTGATGTAGTGTGTTACAATACAATTGTATAATGGGATGCGATGTGATGTGTTACGATACGACATGATGCGATGCGATGTGATATGTGATGCAGTCAATGTGATATGTGTTATACGGTCGATGTGATATATATGTGATACGGTCGATGTGATATGTGATATGTTAACAGTCGATATGATATGTGATATGTGATAAAGTCTATGTGATATGTGATACAGTCGATGTGATATGTGATGCAGTCAATGTGATATGTGATACGGTCGATGTGATATGTGATACAGTCGATGTGATATGTGATACAGTCGATGTGATATGTGATACGGCCGATGTGATATGTGATGATGTGGTGTCACGCCGAGTTACATAATTGGCCATGTTCTAAATGACGAGGGGCAAGGAGGGGACTGGGTACTAGTTTCTAGATTTAATGCAATTAAGAAATATAGCCCATAGCATGAAAGAGCACATCAAAATATACAATATAATTACAGAATTACATTATATTATGTTGAATAATGACCAAGTAGCAGCCTTTCAAATATGTGAAAAATTATAAAGAAATGTATAGTTTGGAGGGACAGCTGTCCCTCCAAACCATACATTCCTTTGTAATCTTATGGATGTTTGAGAGACTTTTGCAATGGAAATATACAACCAAATAGCATCAAAATTTGTGATATGGTATATGTTGATATGCTTTTTCATGTTATGTAGTTTATTTATTAATTGCATTAATTCTAGAAACTAACACCCAGTCCCCTCCTAGCCCATCCTCGTTTAGAACATGGCCAATTTTGTGATGTAAAATTGTGTGGAAGTTTCTAAAAAAAACCTTAGTTCAAAAGAAAATGATATTTGCACTTACTATATGTCTGACATAGAACATTGGAGTGTACATGGATGATCTAGCTGCCTCTTGAGCGCTGATGTATGCCGCCAGTAATGGATGCAATTGGACAAGACCAAACTTATGCGCCAATCTGCGATAATCTTGGGTGGTCATGTTTTGAAGACATGGACACAACAGCCCGTACCCAAGGGAAAGTCCCTGGGGAAAGGTGAAAGTTCAACATCAATGAAGGTGTCTTTTTTGTAAGAATTTGATAATATCTTTGAAACATTATTTATTTCGAATTTGCTGAATAATCATCGGAAAGCACTGGGGAATCCTCAATTAAAACTTTTGAATATTTTGCAAAATAATCCAGGGTATCTCCTTAAGGTAGTTCGGGCGTCATGGATTCTTTTGTTAGATCTTTTTGAAACTTATCATTTAAACAGAGCAAACTAAGTAAAGTTCAAAACTAAAATAAAAATAATGGGTCACCGTACTCGTTTCGGAGATAAGGGCGGTAGACTGGGGCCCGTTTTGGTCATTTTTGTGACAAAAATTGAAGGAATTTGAAACATAAAACGCTATTTATTCTATTTTTCCCGATAACAAACTTTTTAACAAGCATTTGCAAAAGAAAGGCACTTTCCTAACAAACATATTATTTGCCATGTTTTACTCAAGAAAATCCTTTTGGCAAAAAACTACTGCGAAAAGTACGTGCATGTCGATAATTATGAATACTACATTTTGCGCTCGAAAACTATATCATTTTTATTTCACGGAATGAAAAGTTCTGATAAGGGAAATCCAACTATATAATAAAAATGGGGTGACACCGCGCTCTTTCCCGAGTTAACTAGTTCCCTCGAAACTTTTTGGTCCGCTGGTATCTCTAGAATCGATGTAAAGCTAATTATGACCAGTTTAATTCGTAATTCTTGCCAAAAACACTAATTTATGTGACGCATTACAGTTCAAAAAATCGACACTAAATCGACGCGGATTTCAACGCGAAAAAATCATGACTTTAACGAAAAATCTTGATTTCTCGTGAACGCGGGTCTAAATTCAGGAGATTTTTTCCAGAGTTGTTGTGCTTGTCTTGTGAATGCATAACTTTCCCTAAAAAATGAGATTATGTGATTACGGCTGGGTCCCGAACTATTAAGTGGCAGGGGTGATCGGAAGTCGATTTCGCAAATGACCCCTAAAAGGCAAACTGTCAAAGGCCTAAAGGTACATTACAGCGAATATTTTCAACCCCAAAAGGAGTGCGAACACCTCTACCATAGTTGACTCTAACATTTAGCTAAATCATAGACCCACCTTTTTATCGGGTGGTTTAAGTGTTGCAAATAGTTCAATGGATTGCAGGAGAAGATCAGCAGAATCGTTCCAATTCCCAAGGCTATACTGTACTTCTCCATTTAACTGGATACAAGCTGCCTCAGTGAGTTGTGACTGGTTATCATCTTTGTACTTCCAATTGCCAACCTTGTCTTTTTCTTTGGTCACTGCATTCAACACCTCCACTGCTCCTTTAAAGTACAGCAAAAAATAAACCAGGAAAGCACATACAGCCTTCTACACTGTACCGGTTTCCCAGTTAACACTTAAAAAAATGGATAGGGGTGCTCGCATACCTTTTAGGGTCTCGAACTGGCACCGTACCTTTTAGGGTCAGTTTTCGGACGATTATACATATTGAAACAGTGTAGTATAAAAACAATATTTGTAAAATGTGGTTGTACCTTGTAGGGTCTGAAATCAGTATCGGAGTTAATTTGGGGATTTAAATAAAAGATACTATAAATAATATGAAATATACTCTAAATATTATGATACTAAATTGTACCTCTAAGATTTCCTTCATTCTTCATCAACCTGGCTCTTCTCACAAGCAACTGTGGAGCAATAGCAGTTTCTGGGCTGCATTTTTGTATGTACTCTAATACGGCCATTGATGTTTTCTTATCTCCATGCCAGAATAAGAACCTATCAAGAACAAATGTGACTGCTGCCAGCTTCTTGAACTCATTCTGAATGTATGCATGATACAGGCATTCCTAGAAAAACAAAATAGGATTGGATGTACACCCAATTGAGTTGTCCTGACTTTTGTAATTTTGTGGGAAAGGAATTAAATAAATTGAAATATAAAAGAAGATCACTCAAGGTGAACTCTTTCTTTTGTTTTTCTTTTCTTACTGATTTACTAATGTTCTTTTTTTTCATGCGACAACATTCTTGGAATTAGGCGTATGCATGTACTCCTTTTTAGGTTTGTGTACCTAGATTCCCTAGTTATCTAGATCTACAGAGGGGTCCCTTTTAATTATGAGCGCATGTGGTTTGTCAATCATGACACAACAACAGCATTTGAGGATCTGATTGAAGATTTCTTTGTTTTTGGCATTAAATTGTTCTATTGTTATAGCCCTATAATTCTTTGTTGATCATACTAGAATACAGGGTTTTAAACAGAGCATTTTGATGTAGACAGGGGAAGTGGGAAGGGAGGGAGTTAGGGGTGGACTATTGAGGGTAAACGTGTTTTGGGCTCATTGTATCTCAGCTTGGGGGTAAAAATCAGTGGTTTGGTATCTTGGAGGGCATTAATATGCCCTTTGTTACGGATTTTCAATATATTTTAAAGGTGTTTTTGAAAATGCCAGATGAGCATTGCCAGATACTTTTGTTCTTATATATAGTTCCACTGTTCCTTCTGGGGTCGAATGCAGAGTGAACTGTATGTAACTTTTAGTCAATATTTGCAACATATAATAAACTTCTTTTAAAAAATTATTTTATAACTTGTTAATATATAAGTCTTACGTATAGAATTTGCTGTTCTGTAAGTGATGGGATATTAGCATTTTTTGACAAAATATGCTCCTTTACATTAAAGCTCTCCTTTTCTCCAACATCATCTACAAATTGCCTGAAAAAATAAATTAGTTGAGGTTGAGTTTTCTTTCTTTCTTTCTGTTTTTAAAGGTTAAATAATGTTAGTGCTATTATTAAGCAAACAACACAGTTTTAAATTACATAAACATTGAACAATTGATTTAGTGGAAAAGCAAATGAATGGGTAAATTAATACACATCAGCAATTAAAGGATATGGAGGGATGGAAGGAATGAAGGAATAAAAAAGGGGGATGCTGTGACTTGTGGTGATGTGGTTTTGGCCTATTTTAAGCACTGCATTTTTGTAATTTCAATGAGTGTGTGGGGTATTGCAGCAGTTTCTTGCATAACTGCATATATTAAGCAGTTATTCATCAGTTTGAGCTATGAATTGGGTAAAATGCTAGATTAATTAATGTGGTTAAATGCAAATAAGGCAAAGTTAAAATCAAGCTAAGGGATAAACGACAATAACTCGGTCTCACCGCAACCGCTATCCTATGCTAGCAACACGCCTTCACAACCACACGCTACGAGTTCAATCATCGCAAACGTCACATCGCAATTTACGGTACGGGATTATGATCTATGCCATTGACTCCAAACACGATCACATGTATCCACGTGATCTCGCAAATAAGGCTGACCCTCAGTTATGTGAAAGCCATTCGCTATTAACGCTATAGCTATAGCAAGCAACACTAGTCCAGACGCTCACTAGCATGCTAGTCTTGTGCCAGACTCCCTCATTCCCACCGACCGCGCACCTAACGCCAAGCTCATCATTACTAAAATACATTTATTATTATTTTTTGTAGTTTTTTCGTTTTTTGTCGGAACTTTTTGCACTTTTTTGGGGCAAATGAAATTTAGTGAATAATTATTAAGTACATCAAGAAATGGAAAAACAAATGAAAGAATGTCTGGATATTAAAAAGATGGATGGATGGATATGGATATGGATAAAAAATAAATGAAAAATGAATAAAACAATGAACAAATGAATGTTAAAACAGCACACATCAACATAGTAGGAGCATACATAGAGAGTGACAAAAAGTGAGTTTGTGAGTATATTTAAATTAAAGTGAGAAAGAGAGAGATTAGGTAATTACATCCATGACCACACCAGCAAATAATAATATGCTGTAAACCTTATCATGTTTCAATAAATATTAATATTATTATATATTAATATTATTGTTATATTTATAATTATATATATATCATAATTATATTTATAATTACCATGATTCAGGCACAAATGGCCATGCATTTTCTTCAGCTTCTTTAATCAGATCACAAAGTTTTTTGTTGGAAACAAGACTCAACCAGTCTCGCAGACAGTCATTTTTTTTTACATCCATAGGACAAACAAAATTCTTTTTATTCAGCAAATACTTCTTCAGTGAAGGATGAACAGCAATATACTGTACATCACCCTCCTGTTTCACAGTCAGAAGTTTCATGTGAAGGAGCTCTTTGATTGCAGGAGGTACATCCAGCATAGGAAGAGGTTGACGGAGACTACATAGAGAGTACAACACACCAATATTAGACTCCTTCAAGAATTTACTTATCAGCTGTAATATTATATCCATAGAACATGAAGATTGAAGATTGCTAGCTGTAGAAAAATCTTGTAATACAGATGAAATATTTTCTGGTTGACCATTCAAGAGACCACAAACCAGTTTTATTGCTGCAGGATTAGCATTGACCAAATCGCAAAGCTTGGATATTTCATCGTCAGGCAGACTTAGTGGTTGCAGCTCTTTAGAGACTAAGACTTTACCAGCAGAATGGCTTAGACCATGGACAGTGATGGCTGATGCAAAGTCACTTGAATGAGGGCCATGTTGTTTTGTTTGGTTGAAGACAACAAAACATCTCAACTTACACGCCTTTAAGACATCAGCAAGAAAAACATCAATGAAATTACCACAAAGATCTGCATTGTCAATGCAGATGACTTTGAAATTCTCTTCTTTCAGCTCAGACATTTTCACTGACAATTTATTGTGTTTAGACACAATGAAATCACAAAACAGCTCTTTATTACAACTTTGATTCAGTGATAGATATAATATATCAGAGTCAGTGATGGTGTTTGACTGGCATAGATGTTGACAAAGTCCCTGAACTAATGTTGTACAGCCGCTTCCAGGTTCACCATAGATATACCAAACACCTTGATTGACATCCTTGATAGTTTGTAAAATACTTGACAAGTCTGTGCTTAAACCAAGCTGGTGTATCTGATCATGAACTTCTGTGTTAAAGGTACTTGGATCATTGTGAATAATAGATGGCTGGAAAATCTCCATCCTTAATTATTGTCAAGTTCAAATGTGTGATATCTTGGGCTTGAAGAATGAAGTAGAAATTTTGCAGAAAGTGCAGATTCCATGCTCATGCATTTCTATGAAAATAAAGATAGGAAAAATTAATCAATATATATAGATAGATAGAAATTTATTCAATCATTATTTAGATAGCAGCTATTTATTCCAAATTATTCATATAGAATCAGCTAGGGTAGTTAAAATTGCTTTCTTTTATTTATTCATTGTTATAATGGGCCATGTGTATATTACCTTTAGATATTAAGTGTTGCCATCTTTAATAAAGTATTCTATTCTATTCCATTCCATTCCATTCCATCCCATTCCATTCCATTCCATTCCATTCCATTCCATCCCATTCCATTCCATTCCATTCCATTCCATTCCATTCCATTCCATTCCATTCCATTCCATTCCATTCCATTCCATTCCATTCCATTCCATTCCATTCCATTCCATTCCATTCCATTCCATTCCATTCCATTCCATTCCATTCCATTCCATTCCATTCCATTCCATTCCATTCCATTCCATTCCATTCCATTCCATTCCATTCCATTCCATTCCATTCCATTCCATTCCATTCCATTCCATTCCATTCCATTCCATTCCATTCCATTCCATTCCATTCCATTCCATTCCATTCCATTCCATTCCATTCCATTCCATTCCATTCCATTCCATTCCATTCCATTCCATTCCATTCCATTCCATTCTATTCTATTCTATTCTATTCTATTCTATTCTATTCTATTCTATTCTATTCTAGTGATCTGATTGTATTATAGCCAAAATCATTGGATTAAACCTCCGAGTTTAGTAAACGTTTTGTCTTTTCTGGACTGTCAATCGATCTCCCTTGGGGGCAGCTAGAGTTCAGAGATACATGCCCAATCATTGGTTGATGTAATTTAGCTCTGCTTCCATACTGATTGATGGATCAGAACAAAAACAACAATTTATAAATCATTATTTACAATACAATCACCTTTACTTTAATACCACTATCATCATTGAAGTGTGACGTACCCCATTGAAGTTTGACATCTCTTTTGCAATCTAGCAATTTGTTGGCTGTCAATCAAAATACTATAGAAACAAGTTTGACCGTGTGATCCAAAATGGCGCTTTTGATCGATTGATCACTGAATACCATTAAATCAAATGGTAAGTCAGACTCCTTTTATGCTAGCAGAGACTATTTTTTCCACTGTACATGTACCTGCACCCAGAAATGAGATTTACAATTGGATTTAACTGAAATTCAGCAATTAATTTCAGAGGAGGTCACACTTCAACGATAGTGGTAATTATTAAGTAGGAAGACGCAGAAGACATGAAAAGGGGAGAAGGGCTGAAAACCTCAGTGTATATTAGCCTCCTCCGCAGGCTACTCCTTTTTCTCTTTTGGGATTCCTTTGGGTTTCCTGTGGGATTTCCGAGAGAAGGATTGGGGCCGAGAGTGAGGGACGAGCGAAGAGACCCAGTCCCAGTCTCTCTTCGACTCGCTTCTCAAAAAAGGAAGCCCAAAAGTGAAAAAAGTTGCCTGCGGAGGAGGCTAAGTGTATATAGTACTTTAAAGCTAGTACTCAAACTAAAGAAAACTAAAATAGCAATTCGAAACCACCATAATAAAGGTTGGGGTTTATTAATACTAATTATAGTGCAATTTTATGCTAATTCTACTGTTTTTCATTGACAGTGTATAATTAGCACTATTTTTGCACTACTTATAATATATGCACTAAGTCAAAAAAATTTTAATTTTTAATTGTTTGCAGTCTATACCAAAATCATGAAAGAACTTTTAAAATATTAACAATAACAAAGCTGACTCGTTTCTTATTCAGGGATAACTCGTCTTTCAAGAGGATCAATGCAAGTACCATTTTGTCTCTGTGCAGACAATATGTTATCGTCTGTGTTGATCGAAGCATTCCATTGTGAGATATCGGCCATGACCGATTAATCAAGTAATTTAAGTTAATTATTTTAAATTTAGGAATACCTTATTAATTTATATATAAATCAATGAATTCCATTTTTTTTTCTACACAAGAGAATCAATGATATCAATGAAGCAACACAATTAATCAAATAAGCTTTTCAAATTATAAGCGTCGGATGTTAAATTAAACGCAGTGGCTATTCGTACGTCACCCGTACCCGGACTTGTGTTTGCTATTGGTACGTGAGTCAAAATTATTTAGATTTTCACAGTAATTCTGTTTTATTTCAGTAAAGAAGATACGATATATTCGTTTAGATGGAGTAAGTGATTATCGTTAGCTATATTAAACTGATTTAGAGTAATTTTACGAGTCTGTACATAGTAGGCAAACGACTCATTTCGCGACACTTGGAATTCTCTTCAACTCGATCGTAATGTCACGCACTTATATTAGGGCTTCGATGACATTAATTACAACTTTAATAGTATTAATATTGTATAACAATAAGAAAGCGTGAACAAGATATTTGTTTCGGACCGAGTTTGAAGAACTATTATTTATTTATCAATTCGACGAATAAGTACAGCAAAGCGATTCAAAGACTCCCGTACTCGGACTTTGGTTTGCTATTAATACGCGAGTCCAAATTATTTAGATTTTCACAGTGATTCTACAAATATCTCTTTTTCACGCTTTCTTATTGTATACTATTAAAGTTGTAATTAATGTCATCGAACCTAATTTTTTAATAATCTATTAAGTGCGTGACATTTACAGGCGTGTACGATCGAGTTGAAGAAAATTCCAAGTGTCGCGAAACGAGTCGTTTGCCTACTATGTACAGACTCGTAAAATTACTCTAAATCAGTTTAATATAGCTAACGATAATCGCTTACTCCATCTAAACGAATATATCGTATCTTCTTTACTGAAATAAAACAGAATCACTGTGAAAATCTAAATAATTTTGACTCACGTACCAATAGCAAACACAAGTCCGGGTACGGGTGACGTACGAATAGCCACTGCGTAAATTAAAACAGATGCATATAAGCACGGGTATAAGCTAAATGTAATTCTATTTTTCTGTCAGTGATATTTGTTTTTTGATAAGTGATCATGATTTGTATAGAGCATTGAGATATTATGGAATGCGCTTAAGAAATAAATTATTATTATTATTATTATTATTATTATTATTATTAATGTAAGCATAATATTGCAAGGCTGTTACGTACCTAAGTAATCACCTTTGTCCAAGGAGGAAGCTAAGTAGCACTTGCCCGGAAAACCATCCCATTTATCATTTGAATATATATTTCACCTCTTAAGAAGAAGAACTAAGATTTACCACGAGGGAAATATAATTGAAAAGTCAAAAGGATAATATTTGGCTTCGGATGGACTTCCAAGAACTTAGCAACACCTCGCAAAACCTCTGGAAAACTGGCACTAACACAGGAAGCCCACATATTCACTTCTGGTTTTACGGCACAAACTAAGTTAAATTTATCAAAGTTAGTACTCTAATCGGTAAAATAATGAGAAATTGTACCCATATTGTTTCTAGTTATTCATCATTTATTCCCGCGTAAAAAGGCGGCGATTGCTCTGGATTGCTTTGTGCATATTTCTATTTTGGGGTTCCTGTGTTCTCTTCCTCCCTTACTATTTTCAAGATGGAGGCTGCTTTGAATCCAGTGGACTTTCTGAAGAAACCGGCAGTTATTTTAAGGCTTATTTCTATTGTAAGTATCATAAAAACATTGTTAAGCAAACTGTTATTCTTTTTTCATATAAGTAGCCATGATATTAGAAAACCATGTGCTTTATTTGAAGAAAACTTTGCAATCTTTCGAAGCGAATGTGAGGTGATCTGAAAATGCAAAATTTACGCCACGAGTGCAAAGGATTTCAAACAATCTGAGTTGCGAGTATGCTGCTTGTTGAAATTTACCTACTTCTTTGTCTTATTATTAGTTAAAACAGTATTTTACGCATAGAAATAAGGGCTGTTTGTATCCTGTTTTATAATACAACGACCTCGCTTTATTCATAATTCAATAAATGATTCAAATCTTTGATTGATTAGAATTATTCGGCTATTTTTGTATGATTTGTATAAGTTATAACCGTTACGATCATTTAGCATCGTTATTGTTGACGGTAAATGCGGAAATAGTGCCACTGCAATTTACCCTAATAGATTCTTTTGTCATAACATCCGATATGGTTGGTTTCATTTTAGATTCATGAATGTCTTATTTTCATTTTAACCAATTATTTTTATTATTATACATTGTACTTACTATCTGGAATCTGATTGGCAAAGAGCCTGAAGATTATTTTCACAAAATTAGTGAAAAATAATGATAATAAAATAATTTTTTGCTAATCTGTAGGTTGTGTCTGCAATGCATCAATATCACTCCATTGTCCACTCTCATTGTTTTCTAGCTTGCTCCAAAAACTTAAGGTTCAATGTGATAGGACTTTTGTTGGTTAATTTTATCTTAAACAATATATAATAAAATTGAATTTGTTTTTTTTTATTTAGAATGAATTTTATCTATTATGGATATCACAAAAACCTCATATACTAATTGTTTATTTCTTTTTGATACTAATTTAAAAGTTAAAATAAAAAAAATGACTCATTTAGAGAATCAGTTTCAGTTAATTTCGTGCTTATAATAGCATTACAGCTAAACCCAGCACTAGCGGCCATTATAATAATATTCCATTTGGAAGTATCCAAGACTGCCTAAATGTCTCTAGTAGTAATATTAACAATGATGCCTGTTCTTTGAATGTATAAACATTTGGTGTGTTAACAACGCAGGCTAGCAACTGATTCCATATCGGAATGGTTCTAATATAAAAGAGTTCTTACAAGCATTTATTCTAGCAGACACTTGTGGATAATTGAATTGATGATGCATACGTCCTGATCTATAATAGAAAGAATCTTACATCTCAAGCTCTTACAGCAAGGACACTCAAGCCCCCGGGGGAGTACTACCACCCCAACTTGGGTGGGGGTGTACCGCCGGGTCCTCAAAACCCTGACCCTATCCCAGACCTAGAATTTTGATTTTTCATACCCTATCCCAGACTAAACCTAAGAATTGTACACCCTATCCTAGACCCAACCCCAAAATATACACCCCAGACTAAGTCAAAAACATTAAAAAGCCAGTTTATATTATTTTTTTTTATTATTATTATTTAGAGGCTTATTAAACTGTGATACTGTAATGATTAAAAAGAACAACGGAAACTAAGATAATACCTTAAACAAAATGCAAAAGCAAGTATACAAAGGAAATAAAGTGTTTGATTTCAACATTGTGTTCTGTTTTCTCTAAAATTTAATAAAAAAGCGTTCTTTTATAAGTTTAAAGACCGGAAATGGTTGTCATGATTGCCTCATTTTAAACAAACAGTAGTGTTAACTACATATCCGTCATATTACATTTTGTTGACATGCAAAAAAAAACAGTTATATTTGCCAAATGTTTAATTGAATTTAAATCATGTTTTTAGGCTGGCAGAAAACGTAGCCTAGCAGGCTAAAACAACTAAAACATAACCCTATCCCAGACAAAATGTCAAAAAGATACCCTATCCCAGACAAAAACCTTACCCTACCCCAGACAAATTGTAAAAAAATGATACCCTACCCCAGACCTAAAAGCCGAAAAACCATACCCTATCTGGTGGCACATACCCGTATAGCAATATAGGGGAGTACCCCCCCCCCCCCCCCCCCCCCCCCCCACTGCAATACCTCTCTAAAGATGAAGCACTGAGTTTAAATGCATTCAGTTTTGTAATAAAACTTATTTCTAATTTGTTTTCTCTAGGGATTTGGGTTAAAAAAGTAAAAGAAATATCAGTGTTCATGGTTCAAATGTCCTAACTTTCAAAGATCTTCATACTTTTAACAATGTTTAACAAGTGACCACAATTGTCACTCCCATTAGACATTCAGATCTTACTGCCTTTCTCAGTCACACGTGCCTGTTCACTTTAAAACTTTGCAGTCTAAACTAATGTCTTGCTTTTGGTGGACGTCAATCAACTGTATTTCCAAGGCAACACATACCTGAAAATGTCCGTTGCAGATCAGCGATGAACTCGTTTTAAAGTAGAGTTTCTGCCCGTAAAATGGGTTAAATCGATTTTAATCTCTCCAATATTGATTTTCGAGTATTCTAGGACAAAAAAGTTTGATAAAAAGACAAATAGAAGATTCAATTCTATCATAATAAGGTCTAATTTAAACAAATTCTTTGTCATGCTAATTTATCGCCATTCGGCAACGGACTATTTTGGCTGAGTTTCCTTGGAAATATCGTTGATTGATGTCCACCAAAATCTTAAGCTTACTACATCTGGGACACAGGTCCTGCAGATAAAAAACATAGCCTGTGGTTCGTGATGCACAAAATACAGCCTGAGCGCGAGCCAATCAGATTGCATGAAATTAACCAGTCATATAATACATTTACTTATTCAACATGCCAGAGTCGTTAAAATGCTTCTTTTTTACTGAAATGTTAAAAGTTAGATTATTATGGTGGTTATCATTATTTTAACAGTATACTGTTTGTTGTCTTTCAGTTATTTGCTATTGTTGTATTTGGTTGTATATCATCTGGTGGGTATAATCCAGTTACATCAGCGTGCTGGTTTAATGGAGACAGTGGTGCATGTAACTTTGGCATTGGTATTGGAGTCATTGGTTTTCTTCTCTGCATCATTTTCATAGCCATTGATTCCCAATATGACACAATCACCAATCCTGAACATAAGAAACAAGTCACGTTGGCTGAGCTTGGGTTTACTGGCTTCTGGGCGTTCCTTTGGTTTGTGTGTTTCTGCTACTTAGCTGATAAGTGGCGGAGGACAACCACTGATAAAATATCTACCCATCAAACAAACAACTGTCAAGCTGCCATTGCCTTCTCCTTTTTCTCCATTTTTACCTGGGTAAGTAAGTTGCTAAAATGTTTCAAAGTGTAATATTATTATAATTGTTATAATATACTGTACAAAATTGCTAGATTCTGATTGTACTGGAGGAGTACAATCAAATTGTAAATTGTGCTCTGCAGAGTACCTAATAATTGTAAATTGCACTCAAGGTTGTAAAGGTACTGTAGTAATTGTCTTTTTCAAAACTCATTAATAATTCATGAGGAATTTACAAAAGAAACATCCCTTATACAGACAACCAGCCATTGCTTGAAATATAACACTGTTCAAACCAGAAGGAGCTCAATGTTGAATAGAGATGTGAGTTATAATCTTCCTATACAATGTGTTTGAATGGCAGAGAGATGATCAAATTATTATATCTATTTATATTTATAATAGATGGACTCACTTTTTTTTTCAATTTACTTGAATCAAATGTCATTTCACATAAAGATACTTCATTACTAAATTAAATAATTTATTGTGTTCATAATTTGTATGATTTCATTTTATTTTTCCTTTTTTTTTTGTGAAGGGTGCACTTGCTGTGATGGCATTTTTAAAATATCGTCAAAGTGATAATGAGTTTGGTTACAACCAGGATAACCTTGCTGGAGATACTTACGCATCGCCATATGCACCGTTTCCTCCTAATACCTCTGAAGCTGCCGACCCCTATCAGTCAGCACCATTCAGTGATGACTCTCGTGGCCAGGAACCAACCAACAGCGCTTCAGATGTTCCTAGTGAATTCAAGCAAGCAACATATTAATAGCCACTGTGGGATTACAGTAAACTTAAGCTAAACAAAGTCATAATAACTAAGTAGCCGTTGTTGATGTTGGTTTGGGGACTGCATAAACTCAAGGGTAATGCATTGTAAGGTTTGAGGCAAAGAATGACCATGATAATAACTACATGTATCAGAGTCTGTCAGTGTTTCTAAGGCAACACTTGAATAACAAAGGCAATCCAACCATATCAAATATACCTACTTTAAAAATGGTTGTTAGAGTGAATGGTGAATAGCTAATGGAAATTTTGCATGGCCAAAGTTAATGGAGCTGTGAGTCCTTGACATTGATTATTTTAGTGGCAGAAAACGAATTTACTGCATAATAACAGTCAATGCATATGTTTTACTTGTAACCACAACTCCTTTTGGTTGTGCAATCACCATTTTCCATTCATTCTGACAACCTTGTTTGAAACAGGTGTATATAAACTGACTGACTTTGTGGATGTCAATCTTTTGTTAAAATGAAACAAAATGTGAGTAATCTTAAACTGATTTTATATGGTGCATAGATTACCTTTGATTCCAATTATTATAACAAAGCAACTTCTTCAAAAAGTGGCGTTAAATCAACTGCATTTGAAATCTCTTTTGGATTCAATAATAGACCTTTCCCTAATTTGTTTCACCAATCATGAAAGAATAGATTCAAATTGGGGCTGGAGTGGATAAAATACAGTGAATAGTGTATACATTCATCTACTCCAGCCTCGACTTGAATCTATTTTTTTGGGAAAGATCTATTTAGTGTACAATAATTTGGAACTCTGTGTAACAACTCTTTTTGATATATTTTGAAATTATCTAGCAAAGTTGGTTTGGTATGTAGATTGCAAACTGCATATTCAAAACATGATCTAATGACTATAAGTTAATATGTAGACAGACAATTTGTAATCATGGTTTTGTGTCCTATATACACCCTTTCAGAGAACATTTGTCACCCATAAAAATCCTACAAGATAGTAGCGCAAAGGATCATAGATCAGTTCATGGGACTTTTTTACACCTTGTTGTCTAATAAGATAAAATAGTCTGAGTCATCTCTTAATAACACATTGACAAGTGTAGCAATGTGGCCATGAAATTCCAGTGTTTTAGTAAAGTATTCATAGTTTACCCATAGTCCCCTTCACTACTAAGCTTGTAGGCTTTTCACTTCATGGGTGACAAAGCTTCTCAGAAAGGATACATTTAATTGGGTGTTTTTTAGACATTAAAAATCTCCACATTCTCTGCATGGGAGTTTGTACTTTAAACTGTCTTGTTTCCATGAGATGTTGTCTGGTTTTACCAAATAAGACACGTGAAAGTTTGCTTAGCAGCAAGAAAGCCAGTGTTATGTGTAATTGCATGCATGCTATATTTACTGGTAATTGTAATAGTGGATTTGATTCTTAGTAAATTAGTTTAATATAAAGGAATTAGTTTTGATGATTAATATAAGTTGTATTCTTCATATTGACTTGATATACTATCAACATGTTACTATTTCAAAAGGTTGTCCAAAGCATTAGGTCATGTACAATCTTCTTTGGCCAAGAGCATGGTGATGATTGTTGGGACTTTTTTGTGTTTTTATTTTGTCAAGATCACCTTTTGTTGATTGAATATTCATGTTTTTTGAGCTTACAATGACATTAAATATCACTTTGGACAATCTTTTTGAAATTGTTATATCTGTTTGTGAATGATAAGTAATTAAGTGGAAACAATTTATTTTATTTTTTTTATTTTGGTGTAAAATTCATTTTTAGCTTGTCTTTCTTTTTCATACAAAAATATTAAAAATCTAGTTGGTGAATTTGTTTGTTCAAATAAAGTTAATGTATTAATCAATAAACGTCTTTTTGTGCTCAACTATTATACTAGGTCATAAAAATATATTTTGCTATATTCAAAATAAAAATACCCTCCAATAGCCCTCCAATACCCTCCAAGTACATGGACAACGCGCAAATTAACCAATCACAGCCAAAGGCAGTCAAATGGATTTTTTGGAACACATTCGGCGGGAAAGTTCTAATACGCGCGCGTGTGGTTTCTGCTTTGGCGCGAAAAAGAAGAAGGAAGAGAGAAACGAGTGTTCTTGCAAGTGAATTTTCGTCAAAGCTGACCATTAAATTGTTGGAAATAGGTAAAAAAAAGACAAGGTAAAGTGAACATTTAGAAGTTTGTCAGATTATAAATATTCTTTAATTCTAAAACTGCATAAACTAAAGGTTTTGTAACTAGCAATGCCAGTTCGACAAAGTTTACAAAATTCCAAGGGTATTTCATATTTAATACACTTGTGTAAATTGTGTAAACCTATCTTTCCAACAGTTTAATATTAGAATTCAAACAAAAACATACATATCCTTTACTGAATAAAGAACTCTGAGCTTTAATCTCATCAACTAAACTTTTGTTGACCTTTTTCGTTGTTGTTTAGATGTTACAAGAGTGCAACGATCAAGTTGTTGAGAGTCAC